>BGPR01005324.1:26647-54504 GCA_013235015.1 Araneus ventricosus
CTTTCAAAACAAGTGTAAAATGTACACAATTCCATTCATGACTACTTAGGAACCTAGAAAAAGCCTAGATACAGTGCACTCCCGATTATCCGGGTTAATCACCGGGAGGGATCGCACGGACAATAGAAAAACACGGATAATCCGAAAAATCCTTTTTATTAAAGAAAAAATCAACACCAGTACAAAAATATAAAAATTACTTACATTTGCATGCTGTGTAACATCAAACTAGGAATTTTCCTTTTAACATTTACTGTTTTAAAAAAATCTGTAATGCGTCTTAGTTCCTGCTGTTTGTTCATCTCTTGTCTTATGTCGACACATATTTTGCGAAACCGCAGTAATGTCACCGTAATCAAATCCTCTTCGTTCCATATAATCTAACAAAGTTTCCACAGATTGTAGAACAGCAGAATGAGAAATTGTATTTCCCTCATTTAGTACATCTTCTGCATCAGTACTAGCTGATTCTCCATTATCAAGGTTTTGAAGGATTTCTAATTTTTTTTAACATTGAAAACGTTTCGTTTTCGTTTCACACCAATCATTTTTACCAGTAAAACATTTCACGCTACTAACTGACGATAACCAAGACGCAAAGACTAAAGGAACACGTGCGAAAGTAAAAGAAGACGAAGGAGCTAAAGAATGAAGTGTCAGGGAGAAGCTTGTTCGTACGAGAATGAGCTATCAGGAAGTGGATGATTCATTTCTCGGAAAATTAGGGGTTGAACCGGTGGAGATTGCACGTGGAGTAAGAAAGAAAAAATCCATTCTTTAGCCTCCGCCGTCACGGCTCACTAGTTTCACGGACTGAATCTCTCGATCGAACATCAATATCGATTTTACATGCATGATAAGCGTGAAAATATTTCTCTTTAAATTTTTTGTGACTCCGGAATGAGCACTTATAATCCGCAAACCGGATAAGCCGCGCACGGATAATAGAGAGTTTACTGTAATTTCAAAAGCGCTGCTTTCCCTTTAACAGATGTCGCGGTGATCAATCATACTGATTGAACAAAGACGTTCTTTCCTCCTATCTCGCCAGTCATTAAGAGTTACGGAGTCGTCTTAATGCTGGGGGTTGGGGTAGGCAGGTAACACTAATAACAATTTCAACGGTTCTGTTCATATATAGGCATTTCAAGACATTCGGCTTCAAATTTTCGGGAATAACAGAGGGTTAATTGAAAATCAAGCACCACTGATCACTTATTTAACTTTCCCGGTGTGCTTTACCAGTTTAACTTTCCACTATTGCTTTTTTTAAATTCCTAGTATTGGGCCCCCAAAAAAAAAAAAAAAATTAATTTTTTCCCGGAAAGGGGGGGGGGGGGGGCAATTGCCCCCCCCCCTTCGTTCCCCGAGTCGCCGACACTGTTTAGCTGAAGCTATGAAGTACCTGAAGTATTTAATCCCCAGCAAAGGTACCTTGATGGTGAGAGAAGCATTGATTGGATTGAGGTAAAGAATAAGATACTGAAGAAAGGTGAAGCTCGCTTAACTTAATTAGAGACTGAAGTGATTTCGGAAGTCTCTTATAAAGCGAGCTCTGTTGGGTTCGTTAACTCTATTCAGGTGATTCATGTTAACACTTTTAATTAGAATTCATCGGCTTAACTCACTTTAGCAACGATATTTTCTGGTAAAATTTAGAGCATTTTGAAAATTACCCATCATAGGAAGAAAGATCTTAGCGAAATACTTAGTGTTTAATAGCAATTAAAAAAGAACAAACTCTCTCTTTTTGTAAAAAAATAGCTACGACTATATTTAGGAGGCTGTTTAATGCAGGTATAATTTACGATAGCTCCAATTTTAAGTATGTAAAAATTATCGAGGAGTTTGAGCAATTTTCGTAAGTTAAGAATCATAATTATTAATTAAAGTATTCATTTTTATGTTCTTTAACGTGCAGGAAACAGTCTTTCACTGTGAATCTAAAAGTGGCTATTAATGCGTTCATAAAGTGAAACAAATGAATACTCAACACAGCTTTAAGTGATTTAGTAATATCATTAATTTTGTATTAAGTACTTCAAATAAATGATCAGTGAAAATGGTTTAAAAATCTTATGAAAATGTATCTTTTAATGAAATGCTAATTCTTGTTTATTCGTTCTTGTTGAATATTTAATTTTATTGATGATGATATTAAGTTAATTATACAAAAATATTAACTTCGTAGCTATTATCAAAACTGTGTTTCTTTAATTAAACCTAAGGGATTGATTGAATTGTTTTAGTTTTTGCTGTATTAACTTCCCGTTTTGAAAAACATTAAGGCTGTATTGGGTATCTTGTAATTTTGAGTCGTGTAACTAAATGAACATTTGTGTATAAACTATTTTCGAATATTATGATGTGATTGATGATTAAATTTCTTCATTAAATTTATTTTTATTCAAAGAGAATTTATTTGACAAAATTTTTCTGATTTATTTTATTTTTTTAATTAAAGAATATTTAAGTGTAAATCTCGGTCTATGAGGGCTGTAATTTTATGGGCATTTTAATTGTCGTCTAAAATATTATAACAGACCTTTTAATAGATAATTCGTTGATTTCATTGTGCACTAGAAAGTTAAGGCTACAAATAATTCAGAAAATTCAAATAATATATAAACTAAGAGACTCTTATTTTGTTAATTCGTTAATTTAAATTCTTAATTTCTAAATTTTCATCCAGTAAGAAGCTGATATCTATATCAATATGATGATGAATTTATCAATTCTAAAAAGGACGGGGATTTCATATCTTTTAGCAAATTGCTATTGAAAACATGTAAAATAGTCAAACTTTTACTTTATTGCAATAAAAAGTCTATTTTCTCCAAAACATAATTGAAATAAAAGAGACTTCCGTATAACATTCTACTTAGTATTTATTGATCTCTAATATTTCTGTGCAGAATATAAGTTCAAAACTCAAACTCTCGTATCTGTGCCAAGAAAATAATGCCTTCTGGTATAATACAGGATGTCCGAAAATTATTGAACCCATTTCAAAAATCAATAAAAAAACTAATAATGTTACAATTGCGGGTTTTTTTTAAAATGATAGCGCATTTTAAGAAGTTTTTTTAAGATAGCCAAAGCACCGTTACGGCTGTCCAGGTGATCATAAATTATTGGACATCTCCCATTTTTGAAAGCCATTATCTGCGAAACTATTAAAGCTAGATGAAAAGTAAAAGTATAAATAAGTAGCGAATTTTACGCTCTTTAATTTGTTAAATCAATTGTAATTTTAAAACTGAATAGTTTCGAGATATTCAAGAAAAACTAAAAAACCAGAAAACGCGCATCGGCTTCTGCTTATCGGTAGCCATTGCGAATGGAAATCTCTCGCTGTAGAAAATTTAGAACGTCGAAATGGTACGCCAACCATCTGAAAAAAACCCTTTTTTATTTGCTCTTTCTTTTGAAAAAACTGCAGTTGCAAGCAATGGTGGCTCGTCAGTCAGAAACAAGCAGTGCTGCAGAAGTTGTATAGACCTAAGTTGTAGGAGATTTCGTGCTGATTATTTTGGTATATACCAGTATCCCACGAGTTATTATGGTATATAATGATGATATAATAAAAATTGATAGTTTTTGAGTTATAAGCAAAAAATCTGGAGAATTTTTTGGCTATAACTAAAATTGCAACAAAAATTATTGGTGGCAAACCTCAGATTCGTAATCAACACCCGAAAAAACATAAAGAAGCATAAAATTACAACTCCTCCAGAATTGAATTTACAGCCGGTCAGCGAGTTACAGTGACAGTTTTTCTTATATTAGAGTTTAAGTAGAAATAATTTCACGAATTAAAAATTAAGAAGCATTTTTTTAAATTGAAGAATGTGAAATCATTATTTACACTGTAAAAAAATCCCGCAAAATTTACGGTTTTAAACTGGCAGCTGGGTTGGTTGTGCAAAACCGTAAAAGTTACGAAGTAAATCCGTAGTCACAACGGTTTTTTACCATACAGGAACAAGTTTTTCCCGTAAAAGTTACGAAGTAAATCCGTAGGCACAACGGTTTTTTACCATACAGGAACAAGTTTTTCCCGTAAAAGTTACGAAGTAAATCCGTAGTCACAACGGTTTTTTACCGTATTAAATTAAGTTTTCTCCGTAAAAATTAAGTCATCGAAGTAAGTGACGTCATCGACTGTGTTGAGTTGTTTTTCTCCTTCTGTTCGAGTTGAAATGTGCTGATGTGTATTATCAATTAGGAATATTAATTAATCAAGGCTTAATTATTAATCTCAATTAGTTTAATTGATATAATTCTTAATTGAACTTACTTGGACGATTTCGATGCAAGATGGTGACAAAACTGCTAACTCCTCCGAGCCGTGGATCGAAACCGCGTTCATAGAAATAAAAGGCAGTCGCTCTAACCACTAGATACCCGGAGACTTCATAAGATGAAGTAAAAATAATCTATTTGAGTTTTAAAGTCACTATAGCTCTAGTGGCGCCACCTAGTGGTGTAAAAATCAACTATTGGTACAGGTTGCTGCAACATGTGTAAACAATAGCGGAGATGGAACCCTATTAAAAACATGAAATGAATTCAATAAAATTACATTTAAGAAAAGGGAAAGTTATCGTACGGAAAGCAATACCGTATGACGTAAAATAGAATTTGAACTGACGGTTTTAAACCGTTTATGGCTGGAGCTGAAAACGGTGAAAAACCGTTTTGTCAACAAAAGAGCTTTAAACCGTCAAATATACTGCAAAAGTCCGGGAAAAAAACGGATATTTTTTACAGTGTATATATTCGACAAATTGTATCGATTTGTTGGTGCACTAAGTTGTGTTTTCTCTTCTATTAATGTGAAAAAGTTAACTGGGTAAGAGTCGTCGAATGAATGCCGTTATGCGGGGCAATGGTGTTTTGGAAGTTATGCCACTTTATTTTTTTCCCGAAAGCTTTTAATATGTGGATGGAACTGGAGGAAAAATCAATGTGGGAGATAAATGAGGAAAATCACCACTTGCAGTTTATTATTTTTATTTATTTATTTATTTATATATTCTTAATCAAATTAAACATACTCTCTTAGTACTTACTACACAAAGTGGAAAAAAAAAACATCTGTGGGGAAGAAAAGAATATTTTCTCTTATATTAAGTTTTCTTTCCGCGGTATAAACATGATGTTCATTTAGTCAATTTTACTATTGAATTTTATTTAATTTTCGAAGAGAATTATACAGATCTAAAAAACTATCTTTACGTTAATAAGCATTTTAAAGTGCTTTTTAAGAGAAAGAAAGAAATTCTTCCAAAAATAGCAAAAATAAATAAATAAATAAAAAGGAAAGAATTTTGAAGAGTTTTTATTGATATGATTACTGAGTTTTTACAAAAAAACTCTACATATTTTCATGAACATGTAATGTCGTTTTCCAGCAGTGTTAGTCTTATTTTTCGAAAGAGACATTTACAGAGATTCTATGGGATGCCCGGAAAATGGAAACCAACGACCCCGTCTTTGGCGACCATTTTGGTGAATTTGACGAAACAATGAAGGTTCTCAAAAATGCTAGAATTTTTTCGCTATCACTATTAGGATCGAAGATATACAGAATGGTCTAGATGATTCTATATGACGTCACATCCTGCCGGAAAAGGTATGCAAGCCCAGGAGACGCTGAGATGAATAATCGTCTTTGGAACGTGTTGATCGACTGGGATCGTCTTTGGAGTGCGAACGCCTTTGGAATCTCTCTTTGGAGTTTCGCCAGAAGTGCGAGCTAGTAAGCTGTTAGACGCCAAGCAGTGCTGAAAGTGCTGTTACTACAATTATTAGTGATTTTCTGTCTGTTTGTGTTGCTAAATTGTGTAAGTGTTCTTCTTTTCGTATTACCTGTGCTTCGTGTTTTCCGGAATATTCGTGAATAAAGCGTCTTTCTTCGTATCCTGCTGGTTGGGCTCTTTTCACCGTACACTCACCTGTTGATTTTCGTAACAATATTCTACTATAATTTTTATCACAATGCTTTGTAGTGCACCGTGTTTTTGAGTTATTACTCACAAAAGAAGTGAAATGACAAATGGTTAAGAATTTTAAACATATGATTACTGAGCCTTTACGAAAAATTCTACATATTCTGCTATAATTCTTATCACAATGCTTTGTAATGCGTCGTGTTTTTGAATTATTACCTCAAAAGAAGTGAAATGACAAATGATTAACACTAAAGAATCAGACTTTTATTCCTCTTCCAAAATATCGTTTGCTTCAATCAAACCCAGTTGTACCACACATTGCGTTTCCATACGAAATTCGTCATGTCTATACAGCAAGCACGCAGTTCAATATTTGAGTGTAATTTATCTCTCGTTGAAAGGATAAATCCTGTTTTCTTGCGTGAACGCTTTCCGCAAGTCCACATTTTTACTTTCTCGTATACGAAGTATACAAAGAGAAAGTATTGTAATCGTCAACAAATTCGAACTCGAGATTTTGACGAATCTCCACATTTTAGACCTCCCTGAGTCCGAAAAACACAGTTTTGGAATTATGTCTGTCTGTCTGTGAACACGATAACTCGAAAACTATTAGAGCTTATTAGGATGAAATTTGGCATGTGATCTTTACACATAATTGGTAGGTTTCTGCCAAATTTTCGACAAAATCCGTCTATGGGAAGTCTGCCATAGGTTTCTGAGTTATTGTGTCCACATTAAAGTGGACACTATAACTCAAAAACGTGAATAGCTAGATGTATAAAATTTGGAACACAGTCTTATCATCATGAATGTAGGTTTGTATAAAAGTTTGGTCCAAATCCGTGAAAGGGTTTACTGCCTGTCGGTCTGTAAAATCGCACAATTTTGAACGCAATAACTTCTAAGCAAAATTACTTAGATAAATGAAATTTTGTATGTGACATTCTAACCTTAATTGTAGATTTGTTTCCAATTTTTGTGTTGATCGGTTAAAAAAAGGCGTTCAAATTGGAAATTTGCTTTTCCTTATCTTATGCAGGTCTATTGCGTAATCACGCCGGCTTTTAATTGCAACCCTACTTCTTCCTTCTGCGTTAAACCTTCCTTCCACGACCTTCGAAACTCGCGGTATGACGTTGATCTTATTTTTTCTCCACTGCGTTAGGGACGCTTGTTCATTTTACTGCCATTTAGCTTATTTTTTCTCTACGTATGTTAGGGAGTATACGAGAAAGTTTAGGGGAGACCACTCCCTCTGGTTAACAAATGAAGTTAAATTTCTTCGTTCGTCATTTTTATTTAAAGAAAAAAATGCATATTCGTATGTATGAAAGGAGATCTTGTTCTTGGCCATTTGCAACTGGCTTAATGCTAATGCACAGTACATTTTCAAAAAGATGGATTATCAATTATTTTATGAACTGTTTTCTCTGTCACTTTATGTTCTTATCAAAGCAAATACATGACAGAAAATGGCTTATTTCGAATTTTATGGAAATAGCTCATTGAAATTTTGTTTACCAGCAGTAAGGTATTTTTGTAGAACGGTTGATATCGAAAGATGTTTTACATTTCTCATCCAGCTGTTATGTGGGGGGGGGGTAATTTTACTGGCAAAATTACTGAACCAGTATATTCATAAATATGAAAGCTACTCATAGGTTGATTTACCTCATATTTTGATACCTGATATTTTGTAAAGGAGCATTCATTTTGAAATATTTTTTGTTTCTTAATTCCATGTAATTCAGTAAAATTCTATAATTATTGTAAAAATAATGAGATTAAAATATCTCTACAAAGGGAAACTATGAAATATTTATTGGTAGTGAATATAAGACGCTTAAACAGCCACCTGCAAATATAGATTCTGGCTACAGTTTCATTTGTGTTACATTTTCAAAAAATTACATCATTATTTAAAAGCTAGTTACCACGAGTAAAAATCTTATTCAGGTTTAGTAACACGAAATTGTTTTTCGCCAATTTGAGCCAAATTTCGCCATGATTCTACCGCCATTGTTCATCATCAATTTACAGAATTATTGTAATTAAAGTTCACCCTATTCAAAAGGCTCTAGAGTCGATTCTATAGCTCCAAACGAAACAGAATTTCACTTGAATATAATACAAGTGATGCACTCTATCAAAATAAGAACCAGCGGGAGTGTTCTCCCCTAAACTTTCTCGTATACTTCCCCAAAAAGATGCCGTTTCTCCTTACCCCGCGTGGCTAAAGAAATTCGAACCTACTGTTATCCAGAATCCAATGACTATCAGAAGGTTTTTCATTATAGTGATTGAAAAATATCTAGGTAAAGAATCAAATTCAAAGCGATGCCTGCCGATTAAAACGCATATCTATCGCACATTGCTAGGTTTCACTCTTGCCGTCTCAAGCACAAACTGTCGTAATTCGCTCCTTTCGCCTGCACAGAAGACTGCTTCAAGTACGTATGCGCGTGGAGATAACGGATTGGTTTCAATAGTAAATTATACAGACCGACAGACAGTCAATCCTTTGACGGATTTGGCCCAAAATTTTATACGGACCTACATTCATGACGATAAAACTGTGTACCAAATTTTATCTATCTAACTATTCAAGTTTTTGAGTTATAGTGTTCACATGACTTTGGACATACAGACAGACAGACTTCCCTTCGACGGATTTTGTCAAACATTTGATAGAAACCTACAAATTATGTTTAAAGACCACGTACCAAATTTCATACCCGTAGCTGTAATAGTTTTCGAGTTATCGTGTTCACAGACAGACAGACATAATTCCAAAATTGTGTTTTTCGGACTCAGGGAGGTCTAAAACGTTGAGATTCGTCAAAATCTCGAGTTCGAATTTTTTGACGATTACAATACTTTCTCTTTGTATACTTCGTAGACGAGAAAGTAAAAAGTGGTGTGAGGTGGCGCACTGTCTCGCGTAAAAATGATATTTTGAAAGAAGTTCAAAACTGAATTTCGGCAGCGTTTTTAGTTAAAATAAAAAACGAACTCAAAACTATTCCATATTGCTTAAATAATAATAAAAAAAATCTTCAGAACTTCTCTCAGATATTGGAAGAATGCCACCTTTCAAGAAGATATTAATTTTTTAAAACCATTTTCTTCTTTCTTCTTCTTCTTTACAGTTCGCATCACTTGCACTATGTCCTAATGGCATTTTGTTTCTCTTGTAGCCCTAAAACCGTCTTGGGCCTTTTGAAAAGGCGAACTTTATTTATAACAAAATAGTAGATTAATTATAGTTCCCTTGTAAATAATTAACTGACCAGTAATTTATTTATAAACACCTAATTAGTTTACTTATAATCAAATTACTGGGTGAAAGTATAATTTAAAATTAATGAATTGTTTTCCTGTCTCAAGAAACTGAAACAAATATTTAGGCATTTATAATTTTCAGAAGTAGAACTAACTATCTTAGTAAGTAAGTTTTCAAAGCGCAAAGCTCATATTACTGATTGCTTGAGAAACTTTTATTAATTAGTCACTCGGGCTCTAAGTAATATTTACAGAAAGTTTCGTTCAGAAATTACATATCTGAAACACGTTACTTTAAACTTGGCGAGAAGTAATTTTGCTTCCCTTCTCTCTGCATGAAAATTATAAACGCATGCAAGCCAGTCAAATACTTTTGAGAAATAAATTTAACAAATAATCTCGTATACTTTTAAGTATTTAAAATTCGGGTCTCGAAAGTAGTTATGCTGCCAATAAAAGATATTTCAAGATGACACTTTTATTTTAATAAAGCAGTTTTATATCACAGTAATATCATAAATGAGAGCTTTCTTGTGACATTTATTGCTTTCCAAGGATACTTTATTCAGTTGATATTTATTTCGCTGAGGCTTCAAAATTAATAACTTGTTTCAGAAGGAAGTAATGATCTTTTTATTTAATTTAGAGCGATGCAAAAAAGGGAAGAATTGTTTTCTGGTACGATTTTCTTCATTCTGGATAAAAAGTTTCCACAGTAATATCTTTCTTACTTGACATTTTTTCCGCTTCTTCAAGTAATTTAATTCTGAATATCTTCTCTGTTATGAAAGTCATAGATAATAAAGAAGTATTATTTACTTGCTAGTGTCGGAAACTAAATATATGAATGCAGAAGTTTTAAAGAATAAATATCTTTAAAAATTTAAATTGATATATTTTAAAATTGTTTCCTTTTTTCATAATGATTGATCTATCAATAAGTTCTCCCCATTTTCTTCACCCAAACATTACTTTCTACAGATGAAAATGTTTATGAAAAAGTTGTTGAATTTAATTTTTTAGAAATTTCAGTGTCCCTATTTGATTTCACGTTATTTATTTAGAAAATGCACACTACAGAATAAACTCTAATTACAGAGTGCATGATACAGAAACAAACACTAAAATAGCCGTAAAACATATATTAATAAAAACAACAGATAGACACAGAAATCACTAAAAACACAACACGATTATAAAAAGCACACAAAATAAAAACACTTCAAGAACACAAAAGCCGCAAACATTCAGTCTTAAAAACGCCATAAGACTTGTTATTAACAACTTTTATCCTTTTGATTAAAGTTATCTTTTTTATAGACTTTCAATTACTAATTTCGTGGAAAGAAATGTACAGGGTGTTCATTAATTATTGTCGGGGTTTCCGTACCTCATAACTTTCGAATAAAAAATATTACGCAAAAACCGATTGCGTATTCGTAAATTACAACTCAAAGATTTTTCCGTGGCAACAATGCGATCTTAGCACATTTGCAGTCTGGGTAATTATGACGTCATAAATAAGAATTGCGACCGTGCAAGAAAAAGCAATGTGTGTATTGTGGTTTTTCGAAACTAAATCAGTCATAACTACTCAACGTCGCTTCAGGACCACGTACAAGAAAGATCCTTCTTTCGGATAATTCTATCAGACGCTGGTTAACACAATTTCAGGAAACTGGTAGTGTTCTACACCGAAAGGGAGCGGGAAGACCGAGCACTTTGCAGGAAAATGTTGATCGCATCCAAGAAACGTTTACTCGCAGTCCACGAAAATCAACGAGACAAGCAGCTGTCCAGTTACATATGCCGCATACGACGATATGGAACGTTCTCCATAACCGCCTTCATCTGAATGCCTACAAAGTGCAAATTGTGCAAGCTTTACACCCGAATGATAAACCGCGTCACTTTGAGTTCTGTCAAGAACATTGTGTACAAGACCCCTGTGCCCTCCCTTGGTGAACTGAAGCGCAGAATTGTTACTGCGATCCAAAATGTTACCCCACAAATGCTGGAGAACACTTGGAGGGAAATCGAATTTCGTCTCGATGTGTTACCAGCCACGGAGGGCAGCCATGTGCAAATTCATTAATCTTTTTAATACCATTAATAAAATTCTTTGAGTTGTAATTTACGAATACGTAATCGGTTTTTGCGTAATATTTTTTATTCGAAAGTTATGAGGTACAGAAACCCCGACAATGATTAATGAACACCCTGTATTTTATTTACGAATATTTGTTTGTAGAAATGAATTTCAAATTCTTTTATTTGTATCTGTAACCTTACGATATTGAGTAATATTTGTATAAACGGTCACGCATACTTCTATAAGTTCGAATTTTTTAGGTAGATATTATTTTGTTTATTCATATTGTAAGAAATTAAATTAAAACAAATCTTCTTCTATAGACTTTCCTTGTCTAAAAGAATTTCGTTGTTTTATCAGCATGGGATTGCAATAAGTTTAGCATCCTTTATAACAAGCATCCGAAGTAGAAAACGCCAATCATCTTTAAAAGGTTAAGACACTTCCATCCACAATAAAATCTTGCTTAACATTTCTTTGTTTATATACAGTGCCGGCCTTTAACCGATTGGACCGATTACTCCAAATAGGGCCCCGCATATAAGGGGACCCGCGACAGAACGCAATGAAGAATGTACTAAAACTTTTTTTTAATCAACATCAAGTAGCGTTTTGATCTCAGAACACCATCCTTAGGAATTTTTTTTATGTTTTTAAATTCGCTTTCAAATCAATGTTGTCCAATTTTTTCTTACAGCTGGCTGACACTGTTTCAGAGGTCAACTTTCCCTACTGTAATAAAAAAAAATGAAACAGCAAGGTAGGAAGTATTGCGTTACTGATAAGGCATGCCGCTTTTACATGGGGAGGAACAGGCGTGGCACTGATATTCTTTGATTGTCAATGTCACAAATCTCCAGCACAAATCAAGGGAATGACTTTGTTCTGTAGAGAGGACTGGGTATTTTTGTTTCCTTCCTGTAAACAGGACATACACCAAGTTTACTGAACCGCGACAGCTTTTGACCCCTCAGATATTACTAGTTTTTGAAGACAGACAGCTTGTAAGACTCTCATTAAGTGTAGAAACACACAAATGTAGATTTGTTTTGAATTAAGATTACAATTACCATCAGTTAACATAGTTCTTTATTATTTTTTTAAAGATTATTTAAAGAGATATCATCAATCCTGCGTTTTCTTAACATCTCTAGAATTAAACAAAATTTACAAAAGTTTAACAGAGAATTAAATAAAAATACCAAAATAAAATGAACTGACAGTTTTAATTTGGATGTTTACCTTTGGCTTATATTACGTATTCTTTTTTTATTTTTAAATCTAAGAAAACATTTATAAATTATTCCAAAATTGTTTTCCATGGTAAGAAAGGAATTTATAATCATTTAAATTTTCCAAGAATTAAATTTATCAGAATACACATATTAGAAACCTCGAGAGATACAAACAATTTTTAATCAATTTAATTTTGCATATTAACTTTAATCATATTTTATATTGCGAAAAAATATTTATTTTTTTATAAAAATTTAAATAATTTGATATAAAAACCATTAGGGTGCTATTTGTTATACAGAAAGGGAACAAATATTAATTCAGTACGAAAGAGTTTCTTTAAACTCATTAAAAGTGAAAATATATGCGGTTTCTAACATTTATTACATTTAACTGAATAAAACTTAAAAGCTGAACAATTTATCTTTTTCTCTGTTGGACTTAATCTGAATCAGTTATTTATACCCTCCCCAAACTTTACTGTAATTTTTTTTTTCTTTTACTAATTTTTTTAATTCAGAAAGAAAATAGATAAACAATAAAGTTTAGGGAACTCCATACATTTAGCAATGAAACATTCTCAGATTTGTAGTAATAGACTCTTAAAATATTTACAATTGCTACATGCTAAAATTACATTCTTAAAATCATAAATTGTTTCAGGAATTTTATGAACTGTCATATTCTTAAATCGTTGACATAAACAACAATATATTCCTTAAAAAAGTTTGGAAACTTTTTAATTCCTTTTACTCTATTAAAAATATACATTCCTAATGCTAATATGCAAATGCAGTATCAGCTGCCGTTATTATTACAGTGGAACTTTGCTAATTCAAAAGTTTTTAATTCGAATACATCGTTCTCTGGTCGTCCCTAGTTTTACTTTTAATATAATGTTAAAATATCGTATGTAATTTGATTTTTTCTTTGCTTAGTTCGCAGTCAAGACTGAAAATTGTAATTTTCCTTTATATTTCTCAATTGGTTTCTTTAGTTAAATAATAAGGCTATATTTTATGTCCTCAGTGATCATAAATAAATAACTTTTTTACATTTGAGAACTTAATTGCTCTACAACTTATCCCATAAAAAAATTCTCACTTTTTGAATTCTTTAAAATTAACTTTTAAGTATTATGTAAGTAAGTTTATTAATTTTTTAAAAAATTATTAAAAATTTTAACAATAAATATTATTAATTTATTTATTAAAATTTCATATTGCTTATTTATTCATTATGTATTATTTCTTAAAATTTAAATATATCGCGGATATCAAAAATTGTTTCCAATTGGGCCCCTCATCTCCTAAGGTTGGCCCTGTTTCTATATTGAAACTGGAATTTTGCTGGCTTGCTAAATCAATATCTAATAAAGATGTAATTAATTATTTTATTGAAATCAACTTAATTCGAATAGATTAAGAATAATATTAATAACAGTTTAATTAAAAATATATTTGGGCAACATTAATCATTTTCGAGTAAAACTGCAGAAAATCAGATGTTCAATATCTTAGTCGAATTCCGATAGAGGATGTCAAAATATCGTTAAAGCGTTGTCGAAATAATAAAAAAGAAGCGAAAATTATGAAAAAAATTAGAAAAACTAATTATTGAAAACCAAAATTAGAAAATACGCATTGTGCTGAAATAAAATATCAAGCAGAAGAAAAATGTAGTTATGTATTTATTGGCCCATGCCGAAACAGCCTACCCAGGGGCTATAAGGCACTGATTTCGAAGACGGGGAATTTGAGTTAAAAAAAACTGCAATACAGATACAACAGAAAACTTTACATCATTACTGAATTACACAGAATTCAAAAATGCAACAACAAACAAACACAAGAGTCCTGAAGAAGCTCAAAAGGAAAGTTGATCTAAAATTAAAATCCATATAGATTTATAATAATTATATAAAATTCAAAAATTCTTTAGAAGAGAGAGTCAAGTATAGCAGGATGGAAAGCGCGCCCGGCACAAGTGCACGCATTTCGTCCATTTACAATTAGCAGCTCCATATAAGTAATTCTACATTTGTGAAATCGTTTATCTTACTATCTCTACGGGTTGTTAAATGGCCATTTTCCTGCGTAGATGCTTTAAAGTTCTCTAACAACGCCCTCTAACTCGTAACTATTGCGTTTTCGACCTTACATTGATATATGATCAAGATTCGTCTTTGATGTATCTACTCCTCCAAAAAGTTTTTTCAGGTAATGTGAATCACCTTGAATGTTAAACCTTAATTGACAAATTATAATGTATCAAAAAATAATCTCTTAAATTTCAAATGTAAAAAAAACGCGTGAAAAATGAAAATAATTAGCCACAGCTTTGTTGCCAACAATTTATACTTTTAGTTTCACATTATACCAACAAAAATTAATAAAAAAAGAGAAAAATTTAAAAAAATGAGAATGAACAGCTTATTTCTTGCCTTTTTGAAATATTTTTAAAGCAATTTCAGGCATCACTTACATAAAAAACCTCATATAAATGCCATAAAATTGTACGGCTAATTTGACTACGTAACCTAATTTTGCTTAGTATTGCATAAGCGACCTGATAACTAATTTCATATTTTTCTTGCGATTTTATTTCAGAGTGATAAAGAACGCAACAATTATTATTTAACCTTCCTTCATGCGCGCCTTTTCAAATCTTACGACATATCATCGTATTACATACGTATTACATCGTATTACATATATATATCGTATTATTTTACAAAAATAAATGCAACTTTTATTTATGTTATCTGTATTTATTAGCTTAATAGTAAAATTACATTTAAATTTATAAAAGAATTATATAAATATGTAATACAATGCACAATGCAAGTATCTCTTGTATACGTGCTCCCGCTGGAAGGTTAAAGTGATAAATATGATTCTTAACTTTTGCATGGCCTTTGAGCCAATGATATCTTTTATTTACGTAAACGATACCGCTACTGATAATTACACAGGCGTAAGCAATCTCCCAAATATAGCTACACCTGAAATCCTGAAGTACTTTTTATAAAATTATGACTCTTTTTATTTTTAATTAACATTAATAATTAGGAATAATTATTTCGTTAATGCTTTCTTCACATGTTGTGCAGTTTTAAAGCACCGTTTATACGTCTTTCAAGGGACTGACATACCAGTATAAATGAAAAGACGTATAATCGAAATTTTGCTAAATAACTTTGATTATTACAAATTTAAGGCTACTAATGCAAATTCACTTAAAAGTATTAATTAAAAATTTTTAAAGAAATATAATACTACATAGTGTGGAAATCAATAATTAAGTATTAGCAATAAACACTTATCATATAAGTGAGAAAAATCATACCCTTACTGCATATCTTGAGTGCTAATTAAACATATCTTTACGATTTATGTGCATGCAGGTAGGCGTTTAATTAAGAAAACCTTTAACGTGACTGAAGGAATCTTAACTGACGTGCTGATTGTCTGTGAGTATTAATTACATCATTATGAATCAATTTCATTGAATGTTTTTTCACTATTCAATATGTTTTTGACAAAAGAAATAAGCTCGAAGTTTTTCAATGGAGTCTATTGCGTCTTTAAAGATAGTTAGAATAACTTCTCCATCATCGCTTAAATTAGCACCAGACAATTTGTTTTCTATTAATTCATCAATTGTGAATAATGAGTCACGATATATTTATCACAGTTCTCATACTAGAAAGAAGGAAACATTTTTGAACGGGTGATTGTGAATAATGAGTCATGATATATTTATCCCAGTTCTCAAACTAGAAAGAAGGAAATATTTTTGAACGGGGGAAAATGACTTATAATCGAAGCTTCGCGTCGTATGAACGAAGTACTTTATCTTTACAATGAATACGATTGAATCGGAACTTTGATGAAACGACGTATAAATGTAAACGAAGTACAAATGGGAAACGTATAAACGTTGCTGCTTTACTGCACTTAAAAATTTACCCGGAAGTGTCATTCCTACAGAGAACCAAACCAATGTGCCAATTAGAAGAACTAACATGAAGCTCTTGAATCAAGTTAATGGACCCAAAAGAGTCCGCTTTATAAGAGACTTCCGAAATCACTTGGGTCTCTAATTAAGTTATAAGTCTCATGTTTCTTACGTATTTACCTCAATCCAATCAACGCGATTCCTACCACTAAGGGCGTCTTTGCTCATGATTAAATAGTTCAGGTGCATCCCAATTTCTCGGGTTCTACGAACAAAGAGGGCTCGTTATTGATTAATAAATCATTTGTTTCTGGTGGAAATATGATAACTTTAACTAAATTTCATTGATTGACCAAAAGGAAATTGTCATTTTCCATCCAGTTATGATCATACTCGTTTTTCTTTGTTGTTTTAATCAAAGCAGGGATGTGATAGCTATAAGATTTTAAAAAAAATCTACTTATCAGAAGAAGATATCTATAACTACAGAAGACATCTTAACGTGTTATCGCATCGTACATTGAAATGGAAGATTTAGGGGTCTATTCTTGTACCCCCCACTAGCTTTCGTTCTTGTTTTTGTTTTACAAAGAAATGTAAGATTTCAGGTGGAATGGGTTTCGAACCCACTATATCTCACTCTCAATCGCATCGTACATTGAAATGGAAGATTTAGAGTGGAATGGGTGTCGAACCCACTAACTATCGTTCGTGATGACATCTTACATTGAAATGGAAGATTTGAGGTGGAATGGGCTACTATCGCTTGTTCCCAATCACATCATATATTGAAATGGAAGATTTGAGGTGGCATGAGATTCGAAATCGCTATATTTCGATTCCGCTGTCCAGGAAAAGGCCAGAATTTGTATGTGGGTTAGGGTTTTATCTAAAGCTTTCTGATTAAAAAGAGATGCTCATAGCCATGCTGTTGTACAGAAGTCACTGAATCTTGAACAAAATACTTGCACAGCATAACCAAATCTGTTCCTTATACCATAAAATTAAAAATAATCAAGCAATCAAAAAAAGCAAGCAAAAAAAGGCTGTTTAAAAATACTTTGAATTATATGAAAAAATCATTTTACATTATTAGCGGTTTATGATTAATCAGACTGTGAAAAAATTACCACCGAAGATCATGGATTTCTTTTCTGTTTGCATTATTTTGCTATCTAGAATAGAGCAGTTTTGTATTTTAAGAACACAATAATGATAAGAAGAAAATAAGGCACAAACTTATTAGAAATAATTCTAATAAGTTAACACTAATAAACACCAATTAAAATGAACTTTTGAAGAGAAAATCAGGCTACAATCTCCTGGCCATTTATACAAAATATGCATTAAGAATTTCGAATTTCGTCGCAGTGAACACATTCATAGTTAAAAAATGAATACTGACAAACGGAAATTTATATCAAATAAAATTTACAATATCCAATAAAGAAAATACTCCTGGTCATGATTGCTTTGATTCAACACACCTGCGTTCGTCTTCAATAACTAAGAGTTATTAGAAAAATAGGAAATTTAATTTTTATAATGACAACACCACCTTAAATCTATACCATTTACATTGATAAAGCTTAAATACTTAATTTGAAGCTACTAGAAATTTCAATAACACTAAACATCCTTATAATAATCAGATATAATTATCATATTATTGCAGTATGCAATAGCCATATTTTTATAGTCATTTGAAGACATGAAAACTTTTTATATACGTAAAAGTTACGTTATTTCAAGTATAAAGGCTTCTTATAAAAGAGGTTGAAATCTTGACGAAAATCCATAAATCAGTTAATGTCTTGGAATATTATTAGAAATAGATAAAAACATTGTTGGAGAATTTTACGAAGATGTTTTAGATTTCTCCAAGTCCATGCTCAGTTTAAATACTTTTGAAATCCGCCTAAGTCAGCATCTTTATGAGACTTGGGAAGCTGTTCGTTACGGAAATTCAATCCAGACAGCTAAATTTACAATAATTAGATTTTGAGAGGCATTGGGAAAAACTAAAGGTTTACACGCTTCATAAGTTGAAGTATGAGTGCTTTAGTTGAAGTAGAAGCTGTTTTATTTTAAAAATTATGCAGTGTTAAAAATAATTTATTTTTAAGGCATGGATAAATTGAATTTATTTCATATATATTATGAATAATTTTTCTCTTTTAATTACAATAACCAAGAATAAATTTTACGTTAATTTCTTGCCTCAAATATTGAATAGTTTGGAATGCTCTATTTATTTGAAACTTCATTCTTAAATCTAATTGGACCAATGAAATTTAATCAGAAAGGCTAACATAAATCTCCTGAACTAAGCTAACAAAACTCCGAAGCTCTCACTTTATGTGAAACTTCCGAAATTACATCAGTCGCTAATTACGTTCTACGTTTTATGTTCTTACCTGTCTAATTCTTTTACTTCAATCAAATCAACGCTCTCCCCACCATTAAGACTTCCTCAACTAGACGATAAATAATTCAAACTTTGTTCAATTATGGGTTTCCTTATAAGAGGATAGATTTATTATCAGGAACTGAAACTAAGTGTTCCAATTCTTCTGTAACTTCCAGGTTTAAATACTAGAAGAAGTAAGGTTACTTTATACTTAATGCGTTAATTAAGTAACAGAAACTTTTCATTTTCGACTCACTAATCGTTACCATAGTTTCCATCTGCAGTTAAACTCATAGTAATGACAAAAACGGTGAAAAGGTTAGCAGTATATTGTGCCACCAAGAAAGAATATTGTTGCAAAAGTCTTTCTGTGGGTGTATGGTGTGAACAGTCCAACACGCAGGATAATGGAAAATGAAGGTTTATTTACAAATATGCAGGAAAACATGTAGCACAGGTACAGGAAACAAAAGTACTTGCACAGATTACCAATGTAAACAGACAACAATTCACAGGTAATAACAGTTCGGCACTTTGTTATCTAACAACACAAACAGTCAGCAAATAACTAGTAACGGCAATAACTGCACTTTCAATAGCGCTCAGCTCACCAGCTTCCTAGCTCGCACTGCGGACGAAGCTCTCAAGTCGTTCCCAATGGATCAACACTACTCCCTCTGATACAGGCGCGATCCTTATATACTCTCTCCGACAGGCCGTGACGTCACAAGGAGTTTTCTCGTATATTCACGCGTATTCCCTTTCCTAATAGAAATGTCGAGAAAAGGGTTGCATTTTCTGGAATCATCTATTTGTAGCCAAGTCGCCAAAATGGTGGCCAAGTTCGCCGCTAAGGTCAGGGGTCCCGGAACAGTCGCTGAGGTCACTCCATGCTTAACCTTGTAAAATCTGTTCCCAACCGTAAGACTCACATTGCTGGGAAGCGACTTTCCATGCTTGTAACAATATGTTTATATTGTACAATAGAACAAATAATATTATATTTATTGGTAAAAAATTAAGGAAAATATATAATTGCACTGCAGTTTAAATAGAATACACCTCGTACATGGAACTATAATTCGAATACTTTGCACTATAAATTTGATACTTTACACTTTAATTTGAAATAGAACTTTAATTCGAAAATTGTTTATCTTTTATGATTTGAGTTCTAAAAAATGTTCTTGAAAGAAGTTCGATTTTTTATGAGTAAGAACTTCTTTTAATAATTCAAGTATATACACTCGGAAGATCACTAATTCCATCAGATAATCTCGTGAATAGGGTAAAAATAGTAAAGTTCAATTGGAAAGATGCGAAAAGAGGTTACAGAAGAAACGGGGAGTGCAAGCAAAGTGGAAAATATCAGTTTTATAGTGGAAAGTAATTAATAAAAGTGAAGATATTTTTTCTTGGGCGCATCATATTTGTTAAATGTTGCAATATTTTTACTCGCGTTGAATACAGTTAACTATAGCGGGATAATTTCTTTTTCGTTCGTTATATTTGATATGAGTGCGAATTGTTTTTATCAAAGTGAATTTCATCAAATTAAAATTTGGCGCAGTATGATCAAATCCATGTCTCTTGCGCTATAAAAAACCAATCGTAACCAAACCAAATTAAAGTGCAAATAATTATCACCCAAAAATTAATTCGAAAGTAGTTTCAATGCAAAGAAAAAAACAGTTCAGGGCATTTTTTAATTTTAAAATATTGTCATCAGCTTTTAAAAATAAATTGTAAATTAATTTAAAAAATTAATTTAATAATACCCTAAAACAAGAAACCTTGAAGTTTCTTTATTTCATTATACATAGCTGCATTGCTATATTGATTGACTTCGAACTTTTATTTTACTTAATTTATTATATGAGTTTTTAGGATATAATGTAAATGTTATTTTTACATACTTTTAAAGATTTTGAAAATCTTAAGAATAAAGGAAATAATATTTTTCATGGAATAGAACAAAATAACGCTACATATTTTAATGAATTTTTGTGGGTATCAGTTTTAAGTACATTTACTATTTATACTACAATTCCTCGAACGCATCGAATTTTTGTACGATTGCCCAAAATGAAGGAAAAATACAAATGATAGCGCCAGATATCCTCTTTTTTCATTTTTCTTCCCAAAGATAATTTGCACCGATAAAAAATGGTTGAGCCAGGTATTGCGTTTCCTAAAGAACTCAACAAATTCGTGCGCTAGTAAACGTGAAGCTCGAGTACAATCAATCTTTCACTGAAATGATAAATCAAGTTTCCTTGCGTTAAAATTTCTGTAAGTTCATAATTTTAACAGATGAAGCAAAATTCCATCCCTGTGTTCTCCATTTATATTCAAAGAGAGGAGGCATTGCAAATGCGTATGAGAAAAGATCTGGTTTTGTATATTGCTAACTACGATTATGCTAATGCATTACATTTCGTCAATAAGATAGATTATTGATTATTTTATGAATCATTTCCTGTATCTCCTTATGTTTTAACATAATCAAAATTAATGTGACAGAAAAATGCTTCATTTTGTATAGGGTCCCAGTTCCTAATGTAATCTTATAATTGACTAGTATTGACCGCACGGGGCTGCTCATCATGACTTCAAGAAAATTTTTTAAAAGTCAATAATGACATAAAATAAAGTTTTGGAAACGAAATCAAAATAAATAAAAAATATTATATATTATTGATTTTGCCGTCTTATTTTTCTATGCAACAACGACATTTGAACTGTTGGAAAAACTTACTGAGTACGTTAATCCAGAACTTAAAAACAATCAACAGAAAAAATGGAATAAATTTAAAAAGAATCTTAACTAAAAATTTTAAACTAGAACAAGAAAAAAACAACAAGGGAAAAGTAAAGGAAAAAAAGGGAAACAAGTAATTAAAAATCATTGAAAAAATTATTTAAACCGTTCTTGTTTAAATCACAGAGAAATGTTCCAGTTATTACCCCAAAAAATTTGAGAAAGATAAAGAAATTAGAATGTCGGATGCAGGAATTTTAGTTTTTATTCTTTTATTATTTCTTTATTCTTTAATTACTTTTATTATTTAGTTTTTATTATTTTATTAATAAGCAAAACAATTTATAGAGTAAAATTTAGAAAAAATTAGAGAAAATGACTACAATGTTTAAGTAGCGCGCAATTGCAGCAGTAAAACAAAAAACAGAGAAGAATGGAAATCAAGATCATACAAAGATAGCCAAATAAATAAATAAAAATAAACTCAGAGTTAATCGAATATAACCAAGAACAAACAAGGAATCCATTCTAGTCCACTTTAACAAGGGCTAAGAACTATTTTAAATGGATTCAAAATAATAATTGGGATATTTTTCTGTAAGAAGCTAGCATTTACCCCAAAACAATATTAAGAAATTGCTATTTTTGAAATTCATTAGACAGCAAACAAAATATGGAAAAAAAAGATATATGTTAAGGCAGTGCTGAAGATTATAATCCAAGTCATTCAGTAAATATATCATTTTTGAAAGGAGGAAGAATCTTCTGAGCATGAGAGCATATGACGTCACCTGCAGCTAGCCAATGGGATTGTAAAAATGCATACTTGGAACGTGACTTTGGTAGAAATGCTCCGTCGAGTTTTGATCGGCGAAAAAGCTCTTTGAACTCACAAGGGAAACAATTAATTAAAAATCATTGAAAAAAGTTATTTAAACCGTTCTTGTTTTAAATCACAGAGAAATATTCCAGTTATTACCCAAAAAAATTTGAGAAAGATAAAGAAATTAGAATGTCGGATGCAGGAATTTTAGTTTTTATTCCTAAAACTTTTAGGAAAACTTATTATTTTTTTTAAAAAATTCATAAAACTCAGTAAATTATGTCAGACGTTCAAAACAAATCTCATTAAAATGAAAACTGCTTGTTCTTTCCGATGGTGTATCTATTTATTTCCTATGGTTATTATAAACGATACTATGGACAAATATGTGCGAAAAATCCCCAAACCAACTCAAAATATTAAATAAAAATTTTTTACTCTAAATTTTAAAATTCAGGCTTCGAGGTGCATTGAGTCCTCATTACGACTACCTGTGTGCCAAGTTTCAAGGCTTAAGTGCGATAGATATGTAGACACACGCACGCACGCACACTTTCTTATATAAGTATAGATGATTTTTGAACAGAAGATGCTGTATATTTCCTATCAAACTGTTTTGTTCTAAAATTAATTTTAAGGGCGTAATTTTCCTATAGATGTTTGCACTGAAGTTGCTGTAAGATAATGAAGACGACTTTTAGGAGCCAAGACTCTTAGACAGGCTTCAAAGAAGACTGTTTGAGAAGGGAGCAAAGAATATTTTTGTAGGAACACTGCTTTCATCTGCCGTTCTAGACATTTTCTATTGTAAACCCAACCTTCCATTTCTAAAGTCAACTCTTTCTTTTCAGTTCATATTTGGATTTTTAAATAATTAGTTGCAGAATACGTGGATTTGAAACTCACTTACTAAGTATTTTTATAAGTTTAAGAGAAAAAAAAATTATTTTTTATACTGATATAAAATTTTATTTTTATTTTGCGTCTTTGCATCGCTTATCTCCTTTGCCATTTCATGCTTTTTACTTTCTCGTATACGAAGTATACAAAAAGAAAATATTGTAATCGTCAAAAAAAATCGAACTAGAGATTTTGACGAATCTCCACGTTTTAGACTCCCCGACTCCGAAAAACACAATTTTGGAATTATGTCTGTCTGTGTGTCTGTATGTCTGTGTGTCTGTGAACACGATAACTCGAAAACTATGACAGCTACGGGGATGAAATTTGGTATGTGGTCTTTAAACATAATTTGTAGGTTTCTATCAAATTTTGGACGAAATCCGTCAACGGGAAGTCTGTCTGTTTGTATGTCCGAAGTCATGTGAACACCATAACTCAAAAACTTGAATATCTAGATGGGTAAAATTTGGTACACAGTTTTATCGTCATGGATGCAGGTCCGTATAAAATTTTGGGTCAAATCCGTAGAAGGGTTGACTGTCTGTCGGCCTGTATAATTTACCATTGAAACCAATCCGCTATCTCCACGCGCATGCGTACGGAAGCAATCGTCTGTGCTCACGAAAGGAGCGAATTACGTCAGTTTGTCCTTGAGACGTCAAGAGTGAAACCTAGCAGTGTGCGATAGATGCGTTTTAATCGGTACGCATCTCTTTGAATTCTTTACCTAGATATTTTTCAATAACTATAATGAAAAAACTTCTGATAGTCATTGGATTCTGGATAACAGTAGGTTCGAATTTTTTTAGCCACGCGGGGGAAGGAGAAACTGCTCCTTTTGGGGGAAGTATACGAGAAAGTTTAGGGGAGAACACTGCCGCTGGTTTCTAAGAGGGACATCACAGGTTGAGAACCATTGTTTGATAGTATTGCGAGTAAAGATCCAGTAGCATTAGTTTTTTAGTTTTAGTTATATTAACGTCACGTTTTGAAGCAACACGAGGGCTATTCAGTAGCACTAAATTAAGATACAGTTTTGTGTAGAGATCGAACAAAAATGTATTTAAAAAAGGATTTCTTTTATTTAAAAAAGGATATTTTTTTTTATTTAAAAAAGGATTTTTTTTATTTAAACGCTAATTTTTTCCTAATTACTACAGTGATTAATATTTAGACAGTTACTAAGCGAGGAAGCTATGAAATTTTTAATTATAAAATTATAAGCTTTTAAGCGTTAAGTAGTAAATATCGATTTAGGTTTTAATTTCAAGTATACTTTCAAAGACTTGGCTTCAGCTATAGACCTTTGTCTGCTGTCTATTTAAGGTGAATTCTATAAATTTTAAACCACATTAAACATCAGTTTCATGCGTTTTAAAGCTATATTATAAAATTTTTGTTTTAAATTTTACTTTAAAAATTAGAGACAAAAAAATGCTTTCATTATAATTTTCGAATACATTATATACATTTGAGTTGCTAAGAGTTTCATTTAAAATTAATACATTGTTTTCCTACTTTTTAGAGTCAATGAATTAAATCGAAATTTTATGTATATAATTTCCTGATGAGGAAAAGTATCTTACGAACAAGTTTAAGTAATGCCAAAGTTGCATTACTTAGAGTTCAGTAAGAGCTCACTAATTAATCACTCAAGAAACTTCTAAGTAATATTTTCGAAAACCTTTCCGAAAATAATTACCTTAAGACAAACAGTTCTTAAATTTAGAAGAAAATAAGTCTGTGATCCTTCACGCTGCATGAAAATTAGAAGCACACTGTTAGCTAGTCAAACCTCTTAATAAATGTAACAAATAGTCTTGCAAAATTTTAAGTGTTTAAAATTAAGACTTCGAAGAGAGTTTTGCGCCGCTATTAACATAGAAGAAGATATTACTTTTATTTTAATAAAACTGCTTAATATTACCGACATGTCAAAAAGGAAACTTATACAGGGTGCCCACTGAAGTCCCTTACCACCCTTTTAACTACCGAATGGCTGCAACTATCTTCATAAGAGTGGTGTCTAGGCATGGTAAAGTGACTATGCGCGACTGGATGAAATCACTTTCAGCGCCACCTGGTGAAAAACGGCGGAGTTAGCGTTATTATCTCTAAAACGGTACAAAATAGAGGAAAGAAGTAAATCACAAAGTTGTAGAGCATCATCCATGTAGTACAAAAAGACACCTTGTGGACGTAAATGCTTAGAACAGAACGCTTAAAACACGTATTTGTTTGTTCGCGATAAACACTGACACATGACAAAACATTCTTAGAAAGAACAAGTAATATAAAAAAAAATTTTAAGTAAATTCCTACTTCATATTTGTGAAATGAATTAATATTTGAAAAGACTGTATTAACATCAAGTGTCATCCACTACAAGTTTAAGAAAATGTATTTGAACTTGAGTGGATGAATAAAAAGTATTTTATTAACGATTGAATCTCGAAAATTCCCTTTGTCGCCAAGGTCGCCAAATTTATCGCCAAATCGCCAAGTTTGTCGCCAAGTCTATCATCTTATCTAATTAAAAATTTAATTAATGAATTAATATTTGAAAAAACTGTATTAACATCAAGTGTCATCCACTACAAGTTTAAAAAAATGTATTTGAACATGAGTGGATGAATAAAAAGTATTTTATTAACGATTGAAAATTTGAACAAGATACATAAATAAATATATATAGGGAGAGTGTGAACTAATAGCAGGAATTGAAAAAAAAACAATTAGTTATCACAAAATACCTTTATTTTTGATGTTCAAACTTCTCTCCGTCAGCTACAATGCACATCTGGACCCTTGCTTGAACTTCAAGTTGCACACGGTGTAGCATAGTGGGTGTTAAGTCGGCACAAGCACCCGTAATGCGTCGTTGAAGGTCCTGCAATGTTGTCGCAAACACCTGCTGTTTGAGGTATCACCACAGGAAAAAGTCCATTGGAGTCTATCGTCCAAAAATAATATTTTCTCCTTTCGTTCAAGTTTCTTGACGTCACAGTCTCGGAAGCAGCAAACAAACAAATGTGCATTTTAAGTATTCTGTTTTTAGCATTCATGACCATAAGGCATCTTTTTGTACTAAATCAATGATGCTCTACAACTTTGTAATTCACTTTCTTCTTCTATCTCGTACCCTTTTAGAGATAATAACGCTAACTCGACCGTTTTTCACCAGGTAGCGTCGTAAGTGGTTTCATCCAGTAGCGCATAGTCACTTTACCATGCCTAGAAACTCTTATGAAAATAGCTGCAGCCATTCAGTAGTTAAAAGGGTGGTAAGGGACTTTAGTAGGCACCCTGTATAATGACATTCATTACAAGAAAACTTCACTCATTTAATATTTAATACGCGAAAGCATAAAAATTAATAATTTAATCACAAGGAAATGGCATGCTTTTAATTTTTTAAAAATCAGGGCAATGTGAAAGTGAGAGGCATTGTTTTCTGCTATAATTTACTGCACCTTGCATAAGAATTGTAGATAGAAATTTCATTTTTCTTCGAGATGTTTTCCGAGCTTCTTTATTTGTTATATTCTAGAATATTTAATATTTTCTATTTCAAAAGGTAAAAGCATCGAAATTTATAAATTTTAATATAGAAATTGTAAAGAGTAAATATCTTCTAAATTCAGATAATTATTTTTTAAAGTGTTATAATAACTTTATGTCTATTGATCTATAACTTAAAAATAATCCTCTTGAAACGCCTATTTTGTATTTACAGTTGTTGAATTAGAAATTGATTCAAAATTACACAGCATAACTATTTAAATTCTACCTGCAACGTGATTTCTTTAAGTTAAAATTATTCGTTAAAGTAATTTTAATTTCTGTTATGCACTCTGAAGAAAGAACGTGTATTTGGAGAAAATTGTTTGAACAAAGATATTCAATTTTTGGTTCTGATGTATATAATTATAACAAATATAACTTTTTAAAACTTTTATTCATAAAACCTCATCATTTGTATTTCCAGAGCTGAATTGGTTTTTAGGAATAAATTGTTTTATTTATTATAGTTTTTCTATTTGATTTTAGTTTTTCTGGCGGTAGATTCTCCAATGGGATAAGCTGAGACACTATTTATTAATGTGTGCAAAAGATTGAATACATTGAGTTGGATCAAAGGTTATTCAAAATCAATGAATGGAGAACAGTTTTATTGCCCGTCCGGAGATAAAAGGGAATTCACTGTTTAATCAGTAATGGGAGTTAAATAGATTTGACATTCTTTATAACAAGTGGCCAAGAAGAAAATGTCAGTAACTTTATACACTTATTCTATCAACAAATGACATATTCCAATAAATTATTTTTTCTCTTCGAAATCTGTTCTTCAACTGCTTATTTGGTTAAATAGCTGAAATCCAACATTCAAGGAGATATTTGTTCAAAGGGAAAGAAGCCAAGATTATCAA
>BGPR01005324.1:58174-95528 GCA_013235015.1 Araneus ventricosus
GGTATTTTATCTTTCGGGTTATAAACTGCGACAAGTAGAAAATTTTTTTCCGATTTCATTTCACATGTGTATGTAATAAATCCATTTTTAACTTTTCAAAGTAAACAACTGTAACTATTTTTCATTGTCTAAAATCAGTCGCTTGGTTTCAATAATCTTCGAGAACCTCTTAAAAATACTGACTTAGAGACTTCTTAATTTCTGCATTCCAAAACAAAAATATTTCTCGTTTAAAAGTTATAAAAAATCCTGTTATTTATTTAAGGCGCTCTTTTTACAATTTAGCGTTCACGGTGATACGTTAACTTCGTGTTCCTTATTCTCACAATGGTCATGGATCGAAGTAACTAAAATTTGATCTAATTAAATATCTTTGATTTGCAAAAATGATGTCGAATTGATAGTAGACTTTTATCGGAATGCCTGTATTCTCTTCATAAATGCCAAAGGCAGTTGCATTAATATAACCGGTTGTAATACATTATCAATTCTTCTTTATCGTCGTATCGAACAACACTAACAGCCCCGAATCATGGAGCAGCAACTGTATGAAACAAAGTAATTAAAGGAAACATTCTACCCTTTCACTGCACTCATATGATAACTCCTCTTGTATATATTTTATATTAGACTCGGATTGTAACCCTCTATGTACTCTTCATTATATTGTTTTTGTTCGTGTATAATTCTGTTACCTTTTATGTGTTTTTATATCTCATGATGTATTTTTTTGCTTTTCAATAAAGTTTCATACATATTCATCCAACCGACAAGGAGCCGTGTAGGCTCCGAGTTCGGGGGTATGCTGTGTTGTTATGTTTATAGGTAACACGACAAAAATCAATGGAGAAAAGAGGTCCTCGAATGGAATTTATAAGGAAAGCTCGGTATCAAATTCTAAAAGAATGAGAACCACTGAATAACGGTGATTCGAGAAGTACCTAAAATCAAGTACGAGGCGTGTCCGGAAAGTAAGTACCGTTTCGTTCTACCGCCACCGCAGCGCTAGTGTCGGAGTTCAGCGCATGTGCACACGTGTCTCTGGTTGATTGTCTGTCCACTGACGGCATTACAGCTAGATTGTGTTGTGTTTACATGTGTTAGTGAGTGCTCAAAATGTTTAAGACGATTGCCGATCCCGCCGACTGTGAAGTGCGTTCTGTAATACGGTTTTCGAACGCAAATAATGTTAAGCAAGCTGAAATTCATCGTCAACTTGTATTGATTTGTGGTGAAAATGGAATGACCGATGGAATGGTTAGAAAGTGGATTCGACAATTCAATGATAGGCGCACCAATGTTCATGACGAAGCACGGAGTGGACGACCTTCTGTTGTCAATGATGGTTTGGTTGCAAAAGTGAATGAGAAAATTCGTGAAAACAGACCGTTCACAATAAGAATGCTTTGTGACGAGTTTCCACAAATTTCAAAAACTGTTTTGCATGAGAATGTCACAAATCGCTTAAATTATCGCAAGCGATGACGACGCAAAAAACGGTGTTCAGCAGTGGCTGTCTTCACTGGCGGCATCTTTCTTTGAAGAGGGTATAGACATTTGGTTTCCCACTATGACAAATGTCTGAACAATGGTGGTAACTATCTAGAAAAATAGTTTCCGAAATGCTCTTTCATGTAAAAATAAATTTTGTTTCGAGAACACTTTTTTATGCGAGTTTTTCCAAAACGTTACTTACTTTCCGGACACGCCTCGTGGATATAAAATGAGGATTACAGATTCACATAGGAAACAACAAAGACAAAAAGAAAGAAATACGAAAACGAATGAGGAGCTTTTTTATCAAAAGTGGAACATTTCCCCCTTTTTTCTAATGCGTTATTTTACAATTTTCTAATCTTAACATCCAATTGTACTAGGGCGCAGTCTCAATTTGTCTCTTAACTTATTTTCCCCTTTGTAAAGCTACCTAATTTCTTGATTTTTAATATATATTTCTATTTCTAATATAATATTTCTATAACAAATATATTTCTATTTCTAAAACCTCACTTTGTAAAAGGAATATGTTCACTTTTTATAAGAAGCTCCTGAGATATTTAGTGTTATATATTATTATTTTCAATGACATAAAAAATCTTAATAATTTTAGTAAGGAGAATGAAAGTAAATAATTTCTTTTCGGCAAAGTTATGAAACTTCATTAATTACCAATAAGTCATTTAAGATCTCCGATGTAATTATCGATTTAAGCTTCAATTCCGATGAAACTTCATTAATTACCAATAAGTCATTTAAGATCTCCGATGTAATTATCGATTTAAGCTTCAATTCCGATGAAACTAAAGTTTTCAAAAATATTCTTTACTAGCTTGTAGCTAATTATATGTTCAAACTCCATACATTTTAGAAATCTGAGAAAAATTTTGCTTTTATACTTTTTGAATATTCCAGCAACCAGATTTTGGCTGAATTTCTTCTTTTAATCTCTAATAGTAATTTAATAACAGTAAGTTTAAAACAGTCTACATATGGAATTACTTATAAGTCTCTTGTATATTGAAAATAGCTCAAAGATTAAGATTGTGCTTTAAATTAATGAACTGATTTTCTTTCTCTTGAATGAATAAACTAACTTGAATTTTTGTACATATAATTTTCTGAAGAGGTAAAGCTACCAAATCAGCAATCTTTCAAAGTATTGTGTATACATTACCTAGAATCTGGAAAGTTTTCACTAATTAACCACTTAGTTTCCTAGCAATTTTTAAGGAAATTTTCTATCCAAAACTGAATACTTTTAAAATAAGCCGTTCGGAAACTTTGTTGAAAGTAATTCTGTTGCTTTTCGAACGACGTGTAGATTTTGAAAGTTCTGCAAACTCGTCAAACCTCTTGAATAATCAGTTTAACAAATGATTTCGTAAACTTTTAAGAATTTCAAATTAAGCTTTCTATGAAGGTTCCTTGCTGTTATTAACAAGGAAAAGGTTATTAGAACATGATTCTTTTATATTAATAAAGCAATTTTAATGTCAATAATGTGGTAAGGAATTAAGGTTAAAGCAAAACATAGTTGGGGAGCATGAATCACTCTAAGAAGGTTATGGTTTCTGTTTAGCTGTGCTCTTAATCAACATTTTTCAAAAACTAATAGATCGATGCGCACTTCGACAGCAAAATGCTGACTGCTGGAGGTTTTCCAAGCGAAAAGAGATATATGGGCCAGTTTCCCCGGGAAGTCCTACAGGAAGGTTATCTATCCTTATATATTGCAATTAAACAGTTTTCTACATCAGGTGCAACCTAGGTGTATCAAGATCTCTTTGACAAACAGAAGCTGCCCCACTTACCCTTTGTGATGAGTCCTTGCGATTCATGGACTTGGTTAGATATGCTAGACCAAGGCGAATTAGAAATACCATTACCATCATATTGTCACTAACCTGTAATGTCTCTTCAACGTAATGTTAATCTTATGGTTGGAAAAATACATTTACAGAGATTTTATTGGAAGCCGGGGGTAGTACCACCCAATGATACCCCGACCATTCGGCGACTTTGGAGATAAAATGGAGGTCCTCGAAAATACTAGAATTTTCGTCCTATCTCTTTTAGGATCGGAAATATAGAGATTGTTCTAGGTGATTCTTTGCAACTTCACGCCCTGTCGAAAAAGGTATAAAAAACAGGAGGTTCTGATATGAGGGAACGTCTTTGAAAGTCTTTGGAGTTTTGTTCGTATTGTGAGTAGGTCAGTTGTTAGACGCTAAGCGCTATTGGTGGTGCTGTTACTGTTATTATTATTAGTGATTTGCTTGTGTTGCTAATATGTGCAAGTCTTGTTCTTTTCGTGCTACCTGTGCTTCGAGTTTTCTGGGATATTCGTTAAATAAAGCGTCATTTTAAATTATCCAGCTTGTGAACTGCTTTCACTGTGCACCTACCGGACGATTTTCCAAACAATATCATATTTCTAATTGTGAATAAAAAGCAACACTGTTATATCTATGAGATCTTACCTGTTTTCTGAGCATCTTTATTGTTTTGGATATTACAGTTTTTCACAGTTGATATTGGACAAGAACTATGTCTCGAACAAAGTAAAGCATTTTTTTAAAGTTGCGATTGTTTCATTATTGATGACCAGTATATCAAAAATCTCCGTTCTTCTCTAATCAAAAATAATTGATTACAAATCAAAAGGTCTCAGTAACTCTTCTTGATATTTGCAAATTTTAACCCTCTGAGAAGTTAGCTATTTTGATCTGCTTGCTTTAAAGTCCTAAAAATTTGATTTTAAAGTGAATAATTGGATCTTCATTGCGTTTAATTAACTCCCTGAAATCTTAAAAATATTTTATTCATTTTATTTTAAGAAATTATACATATAAACATGCATAACCTGTTTTTGAACTCAATACGAGAAACGGAAAAATACGTGCAAAACGCTTAGAGAGTTAAAAATTTCATTATCACTTTTGATTTTATGCTTTTTCGCTAGCATCACTAATTTACCCTGGTAATTAAAATGAGCGAATTATTACAAGAATTTCAATTGCTTTTACAAACTTTATAGAAAGAAACATTTGAAGAAATTTTTAAGTTGAAATCCAAAGAAGTTTTTCATTTGTGTCTGTAACTGTATGATATTAATTCTAAATAACATAAATTCATTGTACATATTTGAAAGTGTTAATTCTTAGACATATAGTATTACGTTTGCCCATATGTGTAAAATATTAAATTCAGGGGGTTAGAACGAACCGTGTGTGGCGCAAATAAAAGCATTTCACTGTTTTCCTTTTCTTCAATGAGCTTACAGTTGACTTGGCAACCTTCATAACAAGCAACCAAGGGAAGAAACGTCAATCACTGTAGAAAGCGTCAGACACTAAATTGACAAATAACGTCTTTCTAGAGTAATCTCTTAATCCTGTCAATGTTCCTGTGCTTATATATGATTAGCTTGATGAATCTTTTTCTCAGCAAGGATTCAATTGGTGACTGACTGGTTGAGTAGATAATAATAACAGAAATAGTGTTTAAATTTAAATAAATAATTAGTACAGTCGGAACTCTGTTTAACGAAGTCGTTAAATCCCGAAAAAAAATTTCGTTATATGGAAAATTCGTTAAATAGAGATTCACCTTTTAAAATACTTTAAACTACACAAAACAGATTTTAAATTCATAAACACTAAATATTATTAAAAAAGTAATTAATCACACCTTTATTTTATAAATTAATATCTATTTGTTTTAAATATTCTACCCATCAAAAAGAAATCTGCAAGGAAAACAACAATAAAACAAAACATTGTCCGGGAATACACTGTATTTTCAATTTAAAAAAATAATTTTATATTAAAATTAATGAATGTTAGCATTTCATCATACGAAGGTTTGTTGATTTCTGCATCATGATCATTTCCATCTTCATCATCTTCGTCTTCATCGCAATTCATTGCTGTATTGTTTTTATTTTTCACACTGTCCACTTCAAAACTGCCTCATCCACAGCTAGGCTAAAACAACCTATACACAATTTCTTATCACAATTTCAAACTTTCCTATACACAATTTCTTTATTAATAACTAAATAACACTAAAATAAAATAATAATAATAAAGAAAAAAATAATAAATAAAAATTAATTAATTAAAAAATTTAAAAAAAGATAAAATTTTATTATGCAATCAATAGAGAATAAATATATTTTGCTTTCTCTTTAAATGGTTAGTCGACGCCTAAAAATGATACGCAAAATGGAAGTTAGCGATATGAATCCACATTTATATGTGATAACATTTAGATATTAATACTTCAAGTGCCTAATATAAGATGGATAGAATTCTAAAAAATAATTTCATCAGGTATTAAATAATGTTTATTATTATTCTTTCCATTTAATGAATGCATTGATGTCCACTTTTCGATGATTGCTGAAAAACATTTTCGGTGTATTCTAAATATAATGAAGAATACCTTAATATAATATTTATCTTTCGAACTTTATTCTAACGCAACGATGCTTATTAGATACTAGTTGAAAACTCGGAGTTGCTCAGGATCCATATTTTTTCATATATCGTCCGCCTGTTTTTTCCCTTTTTTTCCCTACAAATATTGTTACTATCTTTCTCCAACAAACGTAAATCTTTTTTGAATCCTTTCTTGTTGAATAAAAACTTCCATGTATAGCCTCTTTATCACCTTATAACAGTATGGTTTGAATTAAAATGCGAGAAAATTCGAAAAAGAATATTTATTTTAAACTAAACTAACGTCATTGGATGTTTAAGTGCATGTTAAAAGCTACGAAACAAAAACGGAAGTTAAGTGCATGCTACAAATTAACAGCGGAAGTAAGAAGCCTGCCTTTACAAAAAGAAGCAATATTTTCTTAGCTTTAACAGCGGTAAAAGCACGCGAATAAAGATTTGATGAAACAATACATTTGATTTTATAACAATAAAAGCATTGTTAGAATTTGAATTTAAAATAAATTTTCAAACCTTAATTACAGTTAGAGAAAAAAAATGTATGAAAAATAAATTGGTATCATTAAAAAGACAATCCTTTGCTCTTTAAGGTAATGTAAAATAATTTTCGTGAAGTTATTAGCGAAAAACATCTAAAAATAGCTTAATAATTGTTATTTTATTAAATGTCTTAAGAACTAATTAGTTCTGAAAGTTGAAAATAGCACAGTTGACCTAGAAATATGATCTAGAATGGAGTGAGCAAATTTCATGGCGCTACCGTTCACCGTTTAGGAGGAGTTCTTGTGACAGACACATGTATTTTCTGTTTTATATTATAGATTAACAAGTTGAAACTACTGTAAATTATACTAGCAATAAATAGCCTTCAAAATATACTTTTTGAAGGCATGGAAATTTTATTTTGTGAATTATGAGTGGGACTTATGAATGTGGTCTTCTAATTACAATCAATATTTAAGCATAGGTATTTCACTAATAACTTTTTTTCATACGGTGGGCAGTTCGAAATACTCTAAATTTTACCTGAAAGATTCATTCCTAAAGTGAACAGAAGGAATAAATTCTATTTAGAAGTTCTAACATAAATCTACTGAAGTCTGTTAACGAACCCAGAAGAGCTTATTTTTGTCAGAGACTTCCGCAATCACTTCGATCTCTAATTAAGTAATACGTTTCTTACGTATTTTTATTCTTTACCTCAATCCAATCAACGTTGTTTCAACCATCAAGGGAGTCTGGTGTCCTGCAAATTCAATAAATCAGATATTTCTAAATTTCTGAGTGTCTGCGAAAGAGCAAGGTTCATTATTAATTAGTCGTTTCAACGAATTCGTCCAGTGTTAAAAATTTGTGGAAATATTTATATTGATTCCGCTGATTAAGTGATAGGAGTTCATAGTTTTTGATTCAGTCGCGATTCTCATTGTTACTCTTTGTCACAGAATTCCACCAGCGGGAGTGTTCTCCCCTCAACTTTCTCGTACACTTCCCCAGAAGGGTGTGTTTCCCCTCCCCCGAGCGGCTAAAAAAATTCGAACCTACTGTTACCCAGAATCCTATGACTATCAGAAGGTTTTTCATTATAGTGATTGAAAAATCTAGGTAAAGAATCAAATTCAAAGAGATGCGTACCGATTTTCTGCTCTTTCCGTCTCAGGGACAAACTGGCGTAATTCGCTTCATAGCCTTTATGTGCACAGAAGATTGCTTCTAGAACGCATGCGCGTGGAGATGACGGATTCTTTTCAAAAGTAAATTATACATACCGACAGACAGTCAACCCTTTGACGGATTTGGCCCAAAATTTGATACGGACCTACATTCATGACGATAAAACAGTCTACCAACTTTTATCCATTTAGCTATTCAGGTTTTTGAGTTATAGCGTTCACATGACCGCGGACATACAGATAGACATATTTTGTCCAAAATTTGATAGAAACCTATAAATTATGCATAAAGACCACATACCAAATTTCATCCCCGTAGCTCTAATAGTTTTCGAGTTATCGTGTTCACAGACGCACAGACATAATTCCAAAATTGTGTTTTTCGGACTCAGGGAGGGCTAAAACGTGGAGATTCGTCAAAATCTCGAGTTCGAATTTTTTGACGATTACAATACTTTCTCTTTGTATACTTCGTATACGAAAACTAAAAAGTGGGTACATTAAAACATCAATTAACCGTCACCGTCTGGAATCACCGTGGCGAATAATCGAATATACGGTTAACATAAATCTCTTAATACATATGTACGGTAACGTTATTTCACTGCTGTCTTGGGACGAAAATGAAAGTAAAATCATTTAAAAGTGAATAATGTATGTAGAATGGGGGGTTAGAATATCGGCATTGAGCGAAGGGTATGAATACTAAAATGAATAGGCTTCGTGTCAAACAAACACAAATTTATTGAAACACTAATTATATATCCAAGAAAAATATTTACAATTTACTGAAGAGTTTTAGAGAGGGAATCATTATATATTTTAATGACAGCAATTGCTTGTAGAGATTAGATCTAAAGTATTAGTATAAGAAGGCTAAGAGCCGTTAGGCTTAAGAAAAGATTTTACGTTACATAACCATTGCATAGCCACACCCGTCACCGGACCCTCACCCAGGATATAAGCAGGTCTTTCGCACACGGCTGCACGGGAAGAAGTAAGGACCCCAATGCATGCAGGAATGCGCTTGGCTCAGTGCTTCTGCACTGTCCTTCAACGGCGTTTAGCTGTTTCGTGCTGCCCTCTGGGTGTAAAACTATTAACCAATTTACAGGAGAAGAAAAAATTAAGTATAAATTCTCCACCACATATATACATGTTGTATTTAATTTTTAAAAATGATCAATATAAACTTCAATATAAGAGTAGTAATGTGTAGTAATATATTGCAATACTATAAATCTACGTTCTTTTTGCTTTTTAGGCGATGACGGATAACATAAACTGACTGTTAAACGAGTAACGGTTAATCGAAGTTTTACTGTAATTAAAAAATACTAAGCACTATTCATGACAAAAATCGATATTTATAGTTTCCTCCGCAAAAAATCAACAGGCTTCCCTTTGAGAAAATGTCGACTGTATTACTGAAGGAGCCAATTAAAGTGCCGCTCAAAAAAGTGGCGTTAGTACTTCAATTATTCGAACTAGTTCATCATAACTTCATAAAATACAGTCGGACCTCTGTTTAACGAAGTCGCTAAATCCCGAAAAAAATTTCGTTATATGGAAAATTCGTTAAATAGAGATCCACCTTTTAAAATACTTTAAACTACACAAAACAGATTTTAAAGTCATAAACACTAAATATTATTAAAAAAGTAATTAATCACACCTTTATTTTGTAAATTAATATCTATTTGTTTTATATATCTTACCCATCGAAAAGAAATCTGCAAAGAAAACAAGAATAAAACATTTTCCGGGATACACTGTATTTTCAATTAAAAAATAATTCTATATTAAAATTAATGAATTTTAACATTTCATCATACGAAGGTTTGTTGATTTCTGCATCATGATCATTTCCATTTTCATCATCTTCGTTTTCATCGCGATTCATTTCTGTATTGTTTTTATTTTTCACACTGTCCACTTCAAAACTGCCTCATCCACATCTTCAAAGACACATGCTTTTAAACGTTTTGAACAAGAATTCGGTGAATCATAATTTTGCATCTTATCACGATTTTTTTTATTATGGTTGATAAGCTGTTTGGAGGAATATCAAATTTTAAAGCAATATCCTTTTTTTCACGACTTTATCCACCTCATGAAGAATTAAATTTTTTTTCTTTCATGCTCAAGCACCTCCGCTTTGACATTTTCCAACTTCAAGGTCATTGATCACCATAAAATGTGTTGAAAGAAAGAATAAGTTGGAAATGTTTAGAAATATTTTGAGAAATAGGGAGAAAAAAAAATATTGGATCACAAGAAAAAGTTCGTTAAATAGAGAATGCACTTCGCTATTTGGAGGTTATTTTACGAAGAAATTCGTAAAATGTTTTTGGTTCCAAGAAAATGTTCGCAAAATAGAGAAATTCGCAAAACAGAGGTTCGTTAAATAGAGGTCCGACTGTATGTGCTTTTAAGATAAAATTTTATTTACGGAAAATTGTAACATGCATATTAAAATAAATAAAGAAATAATATTTTAAAACAAATGCTTCTTCGGTTTTGCGCAAGAAATAAAAACCTTATTTGCAAGTACTGTCACATTCAATTACGAAACGTATCACTTCATTCAATCAAACAGTCCTGAAATGATCCTAATGTATTCTAAAAGTAACTAATATTATATGAACTGAATTTTCTACTAAATACGATTGTTCTACGTTAAGTGTAATAAATATCTATCGAAGCGATTATTTGCAGGTAACATATGGATAAAACGTTATCTGTACCTTTGGATAAAATGTTTTTTGCTGATACAGTACAAAAAAATAAAACTTTGTTTGCAGGTACTGGTAAATTCAATATTCCATCGGTAGGAGTTTCGAAATATTCTTTTTGTTTGTTAGATTATAACATCTTCTGATATTTTCAAGAGTTTTCGATTTATGTTTTTAGTTTCCATTTGGTCTGATTTCAAATGAATTTTGTTTAGTTTACAAGATAGAATATATTTCCTCGAGCGTTCAGTGCAACACTCAGTAAGTTATCTATGAAAATCAGATTTCCGGTACAGTACAACCACATTTAGCCTAATTAAAGTAGGGTAATCCGTTTCGGATAACGATTTTTTTCGGTTAAGCCATGAACATCTATTACTATTTTGTATCTAATTACAGTATGTAATTCTGAACTGTTTTGAGTGTTAAACGAATTCAAAACTCTCTTTGTGGGCTACACTTATGTTCTTTATTAAAGTTAACCCATCCTCGCGCGCAACATTCGCACCAGCGAATTCAGGCTCAATGCAACAGACACTGGTAAACAGTATCGTAATTAATGTTGTTAATACCCAATAATTTTAATTTTAGCATTCTAAAATTAATCACCAACCTTCGTTGGGAGGCTTAAAAGAAAAAAGAAAAGGAGAAAGACTCGACTTTGCGATTATTTCCGTGCAACATAGTTCATATTTTTTATTTTTTTAATTTCAAAGGCATTTCGGATAACCCGGGTTTCGGTTGACCCGAGTTCGGTTAAATGGGATTTTATTGTACTAACGAGCCCCATAGCCTAAAAGATGTCTTATTCAACATCCAGAAATTTAAGCAACTATTTGCAGATATCGGTGATCTAAAGTGAATAGTTTAAAAACTGAAGTTTGCTTTTAAGCCCACAAACAAAATGCAAATTTAGATTAAAAAAGTTTTGAATTAACTGCCCTTAATAATTTAAACAATCCAGATAACTTAAATAAATATCCCCTTACGCGCGTTATCGAAGTCCTAGGTGCTTAGTCGGTAAGGTGCCGGCGTCCTATTCGAAAGATCAGATCTTCTGTCCTTCCCTCAATGCGAGTGACGGCTTTTTACTTTCTCGTATACGAAGTATGCAAAGAGAAAGTATTGTAATCGTCAAAAAATTCGAACTAAAAATTTTGACGAATCTCCACGTTTCAGACCTCCATGAGTCCGAAAAACACAATTTTGGAATTATGTCTGTCTGTCTGTGAACACGATGACTCGACAACTATTAGAGCTACGGGGATGAAATTTGGTATGTGGTCAATAAACATAATTTGTAGGTTTCTATCAACTTGTGGACAAAATTCGTCAACGGGAAGTCTGTCTGTATGTCCGCGGTCATGCGAACGCTATAACTCAAAAACTTGAATAGCTAGATGGATAAAATTTCGTACACAGTTTTATCGTCATGAATGTAGGCCCGTTTAAAATTTTGGGCCAAATACGTCAAAAGCTTGACTGTCGGTATGTATAATCGCATCTCCAACGAGTCCGCCATCTCCACGCGCATGCGTACTGGACTCAATCTTCTGTGCACGATATTTATTGACTCCTGCTTCGTGCTTTTTTTCATCTGATTCTCCATGCGCATGCGCACTGGTAGCAATTTGTGCACGCGGAAGGATTATGCGACTTTGTCCTTGAGCCAGCAAGAGTAAAAATCGGTACGCATTTAATCGGAACGCATCTCTTTGAATTTGATTCTTTACCTAAATATTTTCTGACAGTCATTGGATTCTGGGTTACAATAGGTTCGATTTTTTTTATCCACGCGGGGGAAGGGAAAGCAGCACCTTTTTGGGGAAGTATACGAGAAAGTTTTGGGGAGATCACTCCCGCTGGTTCCTTCTCGCAGGCTGCATAACTAATCTGCTTAAAACTTAAATTCGAATTTTGTCCAATAATTATTACAAGTTACATCCGCAAATTTAATATTTAACTTGATTTTACGCTTTTTTCCAAATCTTGTTTATTATCAGACGCATTTAAAATATCTTCTGTTATAACTTCCTCCCTAATACACTTATAATTGTTCTAAAATAAATTTTTATTATTTGTGGTATGCATATTGGCTGCAGATAACGATTTATTTGTATGTAGAGTACCTCTAAATGACACTCTCGTTTTAATCAAAAGTAAAATAAATGCATAAGAAGTATATAATTAAAGGGATGGAGCAATTTATTTTTATTTTTTTCAAAAGATTTTTATGTTAATGTCAACAATCATTTACTTTAAGTGCCTAATTCAAAGATGAGAGAGCTTAACACTTAATCTAATTTAGTATTGTTTCTTTTCACTTAATAAATGGGCTAATGTCCACTTCTATAACTTGACTGAAAAATTATATTGGTGTGTTCAAGAACATAAAAATTTATACTTTAATTAACAATTATTATCCTTTACTTTCGAACTTATCCTTAACCCATAGATACTAATTAGTAATTAAATTCTAGAGCTTTTGTAAATTATATTAGCATTAAACAACCTTCAATATATCTCTGTATGAACACTTAAAGATATTTTTCTACAAATTATGAATATTCTCTCTATCTCAATTACTATCAACAATTAAGAATAATTATTTCTGTAATATTTTCCTTCACACGTTAGACATTTCGATGTATTCTAAATTTTAACTGAAATATTTACTGTTCAAGTGAACCCGGCCGATGAATTCTAATTAAAAGAGGCAACATAAATCTTCTCAACAGAGTTTAAGTATCCAAAAGAACTCATTTTAGGAAGAGAATTCCTTAATAACTTCAGTCGCTAATTAAGTTACACGTTTCATATTTCTTACATATTTTGTTCTTTACCTCAATCCCATCAATGATCACCCCACCATTAAGGGCATTAATAAAGATTAAAGATTGAAGCAGTTCTCACTTTCTTCCTTTTCACCCCAGAACAAGATAGCTCATTACTGAGTTCTGTGTCGAATGATTTCTTTCATATCTACGGTTCTTCAAATGTAAAAGTGAGGTAAATTTATAACAAATTAGATGATAAAGATGATTAGATGATAAATTTTTGACGTGTAAAGGTTTTTCCGCTCGTTACAGTGATAGTCGGTCGAACTTTCTTGTTAACAAAATACCGCCAGATTTGAATCGCTAATAACTACGAGACTAATAATGCGAAAAGAATGGTTGACCCCACAGCGGATGGATCATATCTTTAAGATTTTGTCGCAAAGTATTTGTTTTGCCTTTGACGTCATCGTATCAGTGTAGGCGCATGCGCGTGATTGTTATGAATTAGTTTTATGTAAGGTTATAAATAAGTGTAGCGTGAAAACTCGTTTAGATAGGAGGTTGATTATAGTGTCATTTTAAAGATCTTGAGGAGTATAATTAGGATCCAAAGTGAGACAATAAAAATATTTATCGGAATATAAGTAAAAATCGTTATTAAATTGAAAATTTCAAACTCCGCATGTTTTTTTATTATAACATGCAGAGTTTTCTTTTGAATTGTATGAAACTTACAGAATTCTTGAGAATACGTAAAAGCAACATTGTATTAAACTTTGAACTCATGAATTTGAATATTACGGGAAATATGAGCGTTTGTAGTAAATAATGTTTTACTGCACATCCGTGAAATGTAGTTCTATATGCTGTCAACAGATGGCGCTATCAAAAGTAACTCTTAATAAAACATAAGAAAGGCGCAGTTCGGATCCACGTCGTAGATTTTTCGTGAAAACGTCGAGATAAAATCATAAAACAAGTGCTTTTTTATTAATATGCAATTTAATTATCAATCTCTTTAATACAATGTTTACACAGAGTAGTTATAATGGTTACAGAATAGATAAATCACAAGTTTATCGCATGTGGAAAGGGCCTGTGGTAGTTTTTTATTTATCTATTCTGTAACCATTATACTACAAAGAATTGAGTATTCATTTTATTGTAAAGAATTGCGCATTAGTATTTCTTTTTTATTTGTTTTTATACTCAGTGTTATCCCAAGAAACTTTTAAGTTGTTTTCCTATTGTAATTAACGTTCAGTTTCACGAACTATTCATCTAACCAATATTGATAACTTTTTTTCATTCTTGCAAATACATTGTAGAAAAAATAATTTTAAAATTTAATTTTGAACTTAGGTTTTAGCTTTCAAAATGGGAATCCACCATGAAACTAATAAAACCCTCCAAATATCAAAATCATATACATAAACCATGCGTTTCTACAAAGATTAGCCTTGTGCACTAAGAAATATGTTTAAAAAATTTTGCATTAACATTGTATACATGATATAAATTTCTTCACAAACAAAACAATTTTTCACTTACTAAGAAAAGAAACACGAGGCATGTAGATCACTCATACACTATATTTTACCATTTCTGTCTCAAAAGCATGTCATTTGATAGAAAACAGTTTCATAATGAATCAGAATTGAATCCTTATCTTATAATTCATCTCGGCAAGCCGAAAGGCGAAGGTAGATTCCGATTGTCAGAGGTATGAGGATCCCACCTCTCTCTTAGATATCTTAATCCAATTTCATGAATCTAGACATTCAAGAGAGCTGCCACAAATTCGGTCGCCAGTGCAAAAAATAGATGAGAAATGGCGTGGTATGATCGAAAGTTTGGATATTCAACTTGTTTTGAAATCCAAGTACTCCATTTGGACTGTCTGGTCATAAATGCTGAAATGCGACCGGTGTAAATACGTGTGTGAGGGTTGGGGATGGGTGTCTCGCTCTAGAGGAAATCGGAGCAGGCGGGGGGAGAGTAGCTGTATCAAGGGGGTAGCATACTACGTATTTTGTCGAACTTTTTTCTCGGACGATCAAAAACTATTTCGTCTTTTGGTCGATGGAACTGGTTATTTCACTGCGGAAAGTGATGTCGAGTTTTTATCCTTGTGTTGAAAAGCAGAAGGATAAAAACGATAGCCCTATATCCTGAAGAACATCGGTGAAATAACCGGTTCCATCGTCCGAAAGACGAAATAGTCTTTGATAGTCCGAGAAAAAAGTTCGACAAAATACGTAGTATGCTACCCCCCTTAGGGTATCGAAGTGACCTGCTGCGGATGGGCTTGCGGTTTGCGTGGAGCTGCCGTGAATGACACACCTAAATGGGTGGACTGAAAAGTGGAATGGTTTGGATTGCCACCACGCCATTTGCCTGGAGCATGATTACATGAGCTGGATTACATGAGTTCATTCAAGAGCTGTGCCATATGTGGATCATGGAGACGTGTAGGTGAAGTATCGATAAATATAAAAATCAGCCATATAAAATGATATATCAACAGTGACACTGTGACGTAGAAATATTGTACATGACTACAAATATGCATACATATTAATACACATACTATTAATTTAAGAAACATTGGAAGGCATTTTAGAAACTCTATATAGTTTTATTTTATTTATGCTTATTTCATATTTTCAAGTTTTTACACGGAACAAATTTATTTTAAGGATGAACATTTTAATTTCAAAATAGATTGCAACTATGTATTCAATTTTTCTGTTCTTCAGCAAAGCTGCTTGAAAATAATATATTTGTCAACTAACTTTTTTCAATTCCAAAATTAGCCAAATAATCGCTTTTTATAAATGAGGTTTTTTTTCAACTTTGTATTTCAGTCATGATACGTCCTCAAATATAAATAATATATTTGGAACGTTCAAGTACTCCTTCTTTTGTAGTGTTTAACAAAATATAGAAAAGGCGAAAATATATAAACAATATGCTAACAGACAAAAAATAAATGCATGTTTGGCGTTTATGTTTTAGCGTCATTATTTATTCTGGAATTCTAATTTATGATATTCTGTAGTTCCATCTAACTCATCCTGCTCAGCACTGGTTAATACAGTGTATAATTTCGAAGCTTAACTTTTTACTTTCTCGTATGCGAAGTATACAAAGAGAAAGTATTGTAATCGTCAAAAAATTCGGACTCCAGATTTTGACGAATCTCCACGTTTTAGACCTCCCTGAGTCCGAAAAGCACAATTTTGGAATTATGTCTGTCTGTGTGTCTGTATGTCTGTGTGTGTGTCTGTGAACACGATACCTCGAAAACTATTAGAGCACGGGGATAAAATTTGGTATGTGGTCTTTAAACATAATTTGTAGGTTTCTATCTAATTTTGGACAAAATCCGTCCACGGGAAGTCTGTCTATCTGTCCGCGGTCATGCGAACACTATAACTCAAAAACTTGAATAGCTAGATGAATAAAATTTGGTACACAGTTTTATCGTCATGAATGTAGGTCCGTATCAAATTTTGGGCCAAATCCGTCAAAAGGTTGACTGTCTGTCAGTCTGTATAAGCGCATCTCCAACGGGTCCGCTATCTCCACGCGCATGCATATTGAACGCAATCTTCTGTGCACGATATTTATTGACTCCTGCTTGGCGCTTTTTTTCATCCGATTATCCATACGCATGCGCACTTGGTAGCAATCTGTGCACGCGGAAGGATTGTCCTTGAACCAAGAAAGAGTAGAAATCGGTATTCATTTAATGGGAACGCATCTCTTTGAATTTGATTTTTTACCTAAATATTTTCTGATAGTCATTGGATCCTGGGTTACAATAGGTTCGAATTTTTTTATCCACGCGGGGGGAGGGGAAACAGCACCTCTTTCGAGAGGTATACGAGAAAGTTTAGGGGAGACCACTCCCGCTGGTACTCCCCGTGTTGATGGGGGTTCTGAGGTCAGTTTACATAAGCTCACGGGCTTCTAAATTCTTCATCAGCAAGTCTAGTAATAGTTGAAAATTCTTCCATCAGCCGATATAGTAAAAACTATAGCGAAATATCAATATTTATTTACTATGATTCGTCGGCTTATAAATTTTGAGCACTTTTACAAAACATCGTTGCATTATTCCTGAATTCTTACAACAAATATTCGTAACGTGTAGAATTTTTCTACGAGTTCCTCCAAAATGAAGTAAAAGTGACAAATGATATAACTAAAAATTCTTTTTCTCTCTCTCTCTTTTTCTTTCCAAAGATCATTTACGTCGAACAAAATCGTTTGCATCAAGCATTACGATTTGAAACAAACTCAACACGTTTGAATACTAGCAAGCGCGAAGTTCAATATTCGAATATAATTTATCTCTCTTTGAAATGATGAATCATGTTCCGTTCCATGGACGCGTTCCGTAAGCCCACACTTTTAACAAATGGAGCAAAATTCCTCGTTCCTCATTTATATTCAAAGAAAGAAGGCACTACCGAACGTACGGAAAAGGATCTTATTCTTGGCCATTTGTAACTGTCGTTATGTTAATGCACTGCACTTTCTCAAAAAAGATGGATTATCGATTATTTTATGAAGCGTTTCCTCTAGCACCTTCTGTTCTAATCTTATCAAAGCTAATTCAAGTCGGAAAATCTTCCATTTTGAATTTTATGCAAAGAACGTCGCAGCTCATTTGAAAGAATTGTATGAATAATAATTGATTTATGAAGGTATGAAAATCCATTATTGTTTGCGTCATTTTAACCCCAGAAAAAATTTTATTTTTATATTTTGAAATTAATTTTGTTGCTATGTTACAGTTAAAGAGTGGAATCCGTTATTTCACAGAAAAACTAGGTATTTCATGAATTACCTAGATATTTTCAATCCATCAATTCTTAGAATAACTAGGTATTTCATGATTTACCTAGTTATTTTCAATCCATCATTTCTTAAATAACTAGGTATTTCATGAATTACCTAGTTATTTTCAATTCATCAATTCTTAGAATAACTAGGTATTTCATGAATTACCTAGTTATTTTCAATCCATCAATTCTTAGAATAACTAGGTATTTCATGAATTACCTAGTTATTTTCAATTCATCATTTCTTAGAATAACTAGGTATTTCATGAATTACCTAGTTATTTTCAATCCATCAATTCTTAGAATAACTAGGTATTTCATGAATTACCTAGTTATTTTCAATCCATCAATTCTTAGAATAACTAGGTATTTCATGAATTGCCTAGTTATTTTCAATCCATCAATTCTTAGAATAACTAGGTATTTCATGAATTACCTAGTTATTTTCAATTCATCATTTCTTAGAATAACTAGGTATTTCCTGAATTACCTAGTTATTTTCAATCCCTCATTTCTTAGAATAACTAGGTATTTCATGAAATACCTAGCTGAATACCTAGTTATTCTATGAAATAACTGAATTATACGCTTTAACGGAAGCAACTATATTTCCTTGAGAAGGGTTTTTACATCAGAATAATGAAAGCTGCTTTTCTGTTGCCGTGACCCTTAGTTCACATAGTTTTCGAGGGTGATGACTTGAAATTATCGAAGTGACACTTCAGATAATGCTTTCATCGCATCCTTTCGTTGTACAGAGAAAATTTACTAAGAAATTTTACATTAAACAAGTAATATAAAAAAAATTAAGTCAGTTCCTACTTAGGTCAACAAAATGTATTTGAACTTGAGTTCAATATATTTCAATACATCAAATTCAGTTATTATTCCACAAATTAATTATTTATTTCTTTTCTCAGCAAGATCACGTGATGCTTGACTTTAAAAATAAGTTTTTTCACATGCTTGCGCTTTTTTGAAGGATCACGTGACAGTTGATTGAAAAACAAACTAGTAATCTTCATCGCAAATCGCTTGTACGTAATTAAAAATTATGGAACTTTTAAAAATTAATAACAATCGAAGGGAAAATTTCACAGAAATAAAATTGGCATCATTGAAAAAGTAATATTTTGAACTTTAAGATGGTAATAAAAATATTTTTTGTCGGACAATTTGCTCCGAAGTTACGGCGGAAAAACGGTTTCGATTAATTTCTAATTAACTGCCTTTTTAATTAGATTAATTAATTAAATTCATTATTAACATCAAGTGACATCCACTACAAGTTTTAAAAAATGTATTTGAACTTGAGTGGATGAATAAACAGTATTTTATTAACGATTGAAAATTTGAACAAGATATATATAGGGAGAGTGTGAACTAATAGTAGGAATTGAAAAAGGAGAAGAATTAATTTAAAAATATAATAACTCGCTATTAATATTCAAAAAATTTAGCCTCTATCGTGATCAAAAAGCTTTGTTTCATGGTTCGTTTAAAATATCCAGGAGCAAGAAATTGCTTGCGAACTTTTTAAGGAAAATGCCGTGTTCTTGATCGGTGTCTGATAACAAGCCGTGTTACATATTTTATCATCGTTTACAAAAAAGAATAATTATTTTTTAATGAATAATGAACTTTTTGATTTGGCAATTCCTTAAAGGTGTACGTATAATTTAGATTTTGCATTAAAAATTGCACTAAAATACATTTGAAATACAGCAAAAAATCGAAGAAAATGCATTATCAAGAATTTAAAATTTTGAAAAGTGTTTGATGTTCAAATAAAACAAAGAAATCGTCCTAATTTCTTAATATAAAGTTGCTTTTTTAAATTTTGGTTCCAAGCGCTAATAATAATTAATTTTTTAAACGTTTTAGAATTCCTTTAAAATTAGAATACGCGATGAAACATGCTCTCTGATTAATTTTTACCGCTTTTAAAACTATGAATTTGCCTCTTTAAAATTATAATATGCTACAAAGAGCTAATATATATTATATTTTCTTGAAAAAGTAAAAGGAAGAAAATTATTAAAATTTCAAAAAATTTATTCAAATGAAAAATATTAAAATTTAGAGTGAGGAAAAAAGTTTGGCTTTTTTTGTTAATGAAGTTTAAAAAAAATCTTTGATAAAGAAAAGAATTTTGTTCTTGTTTTGGTCAAATGAAAGAAAGTTCATATGGATATTAATATATTTTCATGCATTTTATTTTTTTAATTTTTTTCATTAGTGCTTGAAGAAGTATTTATCATTGCACCAAATTGCGGGCTTTAAATTCTAGATGTTTCAACTAAAGAATAAAGAAAAATTCTACTATTGCACTTTACGAAGTTAATCGTTATATTATAATTAGTCTTTTTTGCAACGGATTGTAGATGGTTTAATTTTGCACGGCAAACCACACATTAATAGACCCGAAATCATTGGATATTACTTGTCAATGTACTATCAATAGTAATTCTGGATTGAATAATTGTGGAAATTTAAGCGCTTATATAGAATTTAAGACAAAATTAATGCAATGAATAAAATGAAGTACAAAAAAACGTAAATGAAGCGTAAGAAAAATATCTGAAAAAATGAAAATTCCTCCGTTTTATTCCCTCTTGATAACTATTTTTGCAAACACTGAAGGCAAAGTTTTAAAATCTCTGAATAATTTTTACAATATATTTTATAACTAACTTAGACAAAAAAAGAGAATAATACTAAATAGTAACAAATACTTATTATAATTGTTATAATCCAATTCTAATTTCTTATACTATACAAAAAAATATCAGTGCTGAATAGGCATTTACAGAAAAGGGAGAGCAAAACATAAAAAATAGATAAATTACTTAAAATTTTAAATTTTAATGCAAAAGAAGAGATAAAAATTTTAGGGACATTACGGCAATTACTTGTTTCTTACTTAACTACACATTAATTTCGATATGTATTTCGATATTTGAAAAATTGCTTCCAACTTATGTATTTAGTAATTAAAATTTATACCGTACTTACTCCTAAACTGATAATATTAAAACTAAATTTAAATTATGAAATTGGTTGATTGAATGATTTAATTTTTAAAAATAGAGTTTCATTATTTCTCCCTCCGCTGTAAATTCTACACTTGATATTCTTTTACTTTTTATCTTCTCTCAAAACGCGGTGAAAAAGCATGATTACGAAAAATGACGCACTCGGTTCGCAACTTCTTATCTATCGCCCGATATTTTTTTTACCATTATCAGGGAACGTGTCGAATAACAACCTCTTTCAATCTTCTCTGTAACATCATTTGCGTGCTCAAAGGGGAAAAAATAATACTGCAGATAACTAAGCGTGCATTGTTGGTGATTCACTTCAAGGTCATCACTCATGTGATTACTGCGTGTAGGCTAGAAAGGGTAAATGATCTTCGCCCCGTCAGCAGGTTTCTGAAAAATAAAATTGAAACAAAATGAAAGGAAAGGATTGCACCACTGGATGCAACTTGACGTCATAAAGTTGCGCCACTGGTAGTAATCATCGACCTATGAACAGGAAGTTACTTCAATTTGTTTGCAGATTTTCATTTAAAAAGTCTAGACTGTTTTGGAAAGCAGTACACTGGCTTCTTTTCTGCTGCACTGTGTGGAACAGATATAGCTTCGCAACTGATGAACTACTAGTATTGATTTGTGGATTTACGAGATTTTTGTGGAAAGATCGAAAGTTCTATCAAGAAATATTTTGATATCGTTGAAGCTCTTGCTGAGATTTATTAAGTCTATTCTGCTATAAAAGTAAGTTGATAAATTTTTAATTTCATTGCAACAAATGAAATTGTCTTGTTCGATACTTTGCAAGAAGCATGGAAGATTTCATTTTATGAAGAAAATATATATCTGCTGATTTATATATGATATTTGCTGAAAAATCATGAGAAAGATGATCGAATGCATGAACAGACGTTATTGAACATCGAAATTATTGAGAATTTGCTGCACGATTTATTTGTCATAATATTATATTGTCTATCCAACGATGTTGACAACGAAGAAAAATATACCCGTATATCAAGAAAACAAAAATATTCTGATAATTTTCAGAAGCGAAATATTCATTGAATGAATTTTTGGTTATTGAATGTCATCTGCCTCAAAGAAATTTTTCAACAGTATTAGAAACTGATTTTTAGAATTTTTTGAAAAATAATTTTATGGAAAATTATATAGAATATTCTGACTGAACGCAGAGACGAAATATTTTACCAATTTCTTGGAAAGAAGTTTGATGATTTTTATTGAAAGAAAGTGATGATTTTTTAGCAAATGTGATATCTTCTTGCACATTAGATGGTTGATATTTTTCACCAGTCAAAATATAAAATGAATGCTATTCGTTTATAAATATGCTAACTGACATTTCACTGAATATAATTATTGCATCGAGTTAGATGCTGAATAATTAAAAAGCAAGAAAAATGGAATTTTCTGAAAATCTGGTTAACTATTGATAATTTTCAAGTATCGAAGAATTGTAGAATAATTTTGAATCATGCCTGGAAAATGCATAACTAGCAAACATTTTTGATAAAATTTGAGGTATTTGATTTGAAGATATTATGTACGTACCTAGTCATTGCAGTAGATTTGAAATTATTTGTATGTTTACAGTGAATGCCAACTAAATTAAACTATACATACAAAGGCAGCTGATACGTTATGACAGTTATTTAATATAGTATAAAGAATATAATCATTCATTATTAAAATATATATTATTTTGGTCAAAATTAGTAAATATGACGGTTTGTTGAAATCGCTGCTGAAAATGTATTGAAATGAAAGAAGATTTGCTCCTTGCAGTAAGAGCAACAGCTGATAGAGTAGTTTTCGTCTATGACATCTGTAAATATTCAGATGTGATAGACGAAAACTTTCAATAATTAAATTACCATTAATGAATGAAAATTAAGATATTACAACAATACAGCTGACATAAATGTGATTATTTTATATGCGGGATGAATAATTATATGAACAAAAATCTAAATATAAATAGATTTCAAGCAAATTTAGAAGCTGTTACAATTAAATGAAGATTTGTTTGTTCTAATTGTACGCGACATATGCTCGAACGAGTAAAATATATTTCAAGTAAAAACGAAAAGAAGCCGAAGCTACTACCGTGGAAATGAATTAAAACCATCTGCTACGGCGATTTTAATGTAATTTACAAGCACATTAAAAAATATCTGTATTAAAATCTGTTGAATAAATATTTTTTTATAAATGTTGTGCAATTTTTTAATTTGTTGAATAAAATCCAGATATGAAGTGCATTTGTGTTAATCTAGAATAAAACATATATAAAACAATGCCTCTAGAAATTATCATAAGCGAAGAAAACTCCAATGCTACTAATATTTATAAAATTCTCATTTTCGCATCAAACGGTGATACACACAAAAAAAATTATGAATATTACATTATAAGTATGAAAGAAGCCATTGCTGTTTCAGCTATTTTCACTTTTATGGATAGAAATATAACTTTGGTTTAATAATTTTAAAATTATAATTGCGTATTGGACTAGTGAAAATATTTGTAATAATTTTTTATACAGCAAAATTTGTAAATTTTAAAAATAGAATTATTTTTCCTTCCAGACCACTTTTGCTTGTTAACTGACACATCGCCTCACAATGAAGTGTGCAGCACTCTTTTGCAAAGAGAAAGGCGCAGGTTTCCGCCGCTTTGGGCATCACCATCATCATCTAAAGATGAAGGGCCTTGGCTTTCGTCACGGACATCATGGTCATCACCATAAGGGTCACCATGGTTTTCATGGCAAACATCTATTGAAACATTTCCTTAGAGGAAAACATCATGGCGAATTTGAAGAAAGCCACTGTAAACCCCATGGTGGACGTCAGTTCGATCACTTTCATGGTGAGAACCATCACGGCCATCAAGATGAATGTCACCGCGGCCATCATGATGAAGGTCACCACGGTCATCATGGTGAACACAAGTTAGATAACTTCCATGGCGAACGTCACCATGGCCATCATGGAGAACGCCGGTTTGGTCGTCATGGGGGATGCCACGATTGGTCTCTTGGAGGATTCAAACATGGAGATGATCAGCATGGTCACTTTGGGAAATTCAAACATGGTCATCATGGAGAACGTCATCATGGCCTTTGCGGTAAACTGCAACACGGATCGGATGGAGAGCATCACTCAGCAGAATCTGGACATGAATCTGATGCAAAAGATCACCACGGCCATCACGGAAAACGTCATCATCGTCCTTGCGGTAAATTGCAGCATGGATCGGATGGAGAACATCACTCGGCTGAATCTGGGCATGAGTCTGGTGGAAAAGATCACCACGGTCATTGTGATAAGTTCACCCGTAATCGTCATGGCGAGGGTCTTCATGGCTTTTGCGGAAAATTCAACAGATTTCATGGTAAATTCGGACATGGTCTTCAAGGAAAATTTAAACAGTTTCGACATGGATGGTGGAGGCATGGCCACTGCCACTCACATGACGAGGAAAGACAACATGAGGAACAGCAACAAGCCAATGATCAAGAGCAGCAGCCTGATAAAGAACAGCCTATTGAAGAGGTACTCCTTTCGGGTCCAGAAGATGAGCAGCAACCTGAAAAAGAGCAGGCTATTGAAGAAATGCTCCTTTCTGAACCAGAAAAGGAGCAAGAGCACCATGAATAAAATTCTTACAATGTAATGATTAATAGTAGTTTTTACAGTAGAATGGTACAATGTGAACTTTATCTTGCTGATGGATGGGATACTGTCTTTTCCAAATTATTGAAATGTATTTGCTGTGTACTTTATATTAATAAATATTTTTAATCACATATGTGTTTTGTTTGACTTTTCTTCAACACAAAATCTATTTAGTAGAATTCAAATGTATCTCATATAATAAAAATAAGAATTCATCTTGGTTTGAATATTTATAAACTTTATATTTACCAATACTAGATATTAAATGATGAATCTATTTTAAATGACACAAGAATTATTTTAAATTTAATTTTTTTTAAATTATAAAAATTTAATTAAAGAATTTATACTTCTGTTGTTCAAATGATGGAAACTGGTCATGGAATATCAAATGAAAATATCTCAAATTGACTTTTTCAATACTTATTTCTTAGATTTTTTCAAATTGGATAATTTACCAAGAAAAATTACTTACTTTGGAATTTATTTACTGGGAATAAAACTCTAAAAATTCATTACAGAAAAAAATAATGAAATAACAGGCTTTAGTACATTAATTTGTCAAATTTATATGTTTTTGGAGTAATATTGTTCTTGGAGTAACTTTTAATGTATTAGATTGGAGCAATTAACACAGTATGAAAAAATTCTGTTTTTCAGCAATTAACCGACAATATTCAAGCTATCAATAAATGATATTCTATAAAAGGCTTTAAATGCATTTTATGAATTTAACTCGAACTCGAGAAAACAATAACATTCAAAAATTAAATTCAGCAACAAGCTCATTTTCATTAAAAATTGTTTATATATCTATAATTAAAATTCGTATATTCTTTAAAAAATTGTCACGATTTTATTTCATGTTCGTTGTTAGAAAAATATTGTCTGTGGTGATATGAGAAAGGAAAAATTTATGGAAATCAATACAGCAATTATAAAAATATTCGGATTCGTAGATTTGTTAATAATGGAAAATAACTAGGTTATTTCATAGCTATATTAATAGGTAGACAACCCCCATGCTATTTTGCAACGTAAAACGGAGTACTAATATATACTGGCAATTCGCTGAAAGAAAATTTCTTACAAAGCAATGAAAATAATCTCTGTCGCTTTAAGATTAACTTTTTTGGTGATAATTCGTTTTCTCTAACACTTCTTCTCTGTACTTGTCAAAATAACATTCGCAATGGTAATCAGTAAATCTCAAAAAGTGATAAATCAAATAGCAATCATCGCTTTATTAGACATAAAAAATATTTCCATCCACAGATAAATTTACGTCACATTATTTCTATTCAAATGAAAGGATAGGATGAAATACTAGCAAAAAATTAAGGAATAATGAATTGACACAGTTATACAATTTTAAATCAACGTTACAATGCTACACGTAATGCGATATGATACATTGAAATGAAATTAAATAGTAAAAAAATGGTTTAAACAATACTGAATAGAATTAAAATTCACTTTCTATGTGTTTAATAATAATGTTATAAATGATTATATATTGCTTGAAAAATTTATATGTGTTACCGCTAAAGCATATAATTCAGTTAATGATAGATTAACTAGGTATTCAGCTAGGTAATTCATGAAATATCTAGTTAATCTGTGAAATAACGGATTGAAAATAACTAGGTAATTCATGAAATGCCTAATTATTCAATGAAATAACCAATTCCAGGCTTAACATACACTGGATACGATTATCTCCATCACAGAATCATCAATGATTAGCAATCAGTACGAAGTTTATGAACAAAAAATTTGAAATTTCTCAGAAAAATTTTTCACGGAAAAACTCATGAAGTGACAGAATAAATGTAGTTTTGAATTATAGTCACATGACGAGAACGACATCGAACGACCCCTTTTCTGGCACGAACTTCCGCATTTTGTCATCGGGATAGCTTTGGGCCTAACGTACAACAGTGCGGGCACACATTTTCACTCCAGCAATAATTCATCTCTTGCTGACTAGTCTCTTATGTTGATTATAGTGTTTTCTATATCTTTTAACGGATTTGGTACAAAAATTGACTTATAACTACAATTTTAGATATAAAACAACATGCCGAATTTCATACATCTAGCTCATAGCGTTTTTCATTTATCGTACTCACATAAACATGGACCGACAAACTTCACAACCACAAAAGCACTAAAATAGGAAAAAAGCCTTACCATTTTTAAAACATGAAAGCGGATAAAAAGCCTAACATGAAGAAAAGGCCGTTTAAAGTTCTAACTTGCGAATATACTTCATATGCCATCATAAATAAAAATTTAAATTACTTCTGAAACATTAAAGTTACAACTTTTAAATTTTGAGTAGAAGGGTAAGATCAACGAAACAAGGCAATAAAATAAATATATATCTATTGGCTTTTTACTTTCTCGTATACGAAGTATACAAAGAGAAAGTATTGTAATCGTCAAAAAATTCGAACTCGAGATTTTGACGAATCTCCACGTTTTAGACCTCCCTGAGTCCGAAAAACACAATTTTGGAATTATGTCTGTCTGTGTGTGTGTCTGTGTGTGTGTCTGTGAACACGATAACTCGAAAACTATTAGAGCTACGGGGATGAAATTTGGTATGTGGTCTTTAAACATAATTTGTAGGTTTCTATCAAATTTTGGACAAAATCCGTCAACGGGAAGTCTGTCTGTCTGTATGTTCGAGGTCATGCGAACGCTATAACTCAAAAACTTGAAAAGCCAGATGGATAAAATTTTATACACAGTTTTACCGCCATGAATGTAGGTCCGTATAAAATTTTGGCCAAATCCGTCAACGGGTTGACTGTCTGTCGGTCTGTATAATTTACCATTGAAACCAATCCGCTGTCTCCACACACATGCGCACTTCTGTGCTCGCGAAAGGAGCGATTACGTCAGTTTGTCCTTGAGACGGCAAGAGAAGTGTGCGACAGATGCGTTTTAATCGGTACGCATCTCTTTGAATTCTTTGCCTAGATATTTTTCAATCACTATAATGAAAAATCTTCTGATAGTCTTTGGATTCTGGATAACAGTAGGTTCGAATTTTTTTTAGCCACGCGGGGAAAGTAGGAACGGCACCTTTTGGGGGAAGTATACGAGAAAGTTTAGGGGAGAACACTCCCGCTGGTTTTTGAAACCGTTTCCTCTTAATGTAGAGAAATTTCATGTACAATAGAATGAAATTTTCAATTTAAATTCCTTTGTCTACAATATTAAACTAGGAATTGTATGTTTTCTTTTGAATTGCTATCTTGTCCATTGTAAAGTTTTTGTTAGATATCTTGCGTGCTTCTGCGCTTTTGTGTAGTTTTTGTATTGCGTATTGTCTCTCTATTTTTGTTTGTAACTGTTTGGTTTTAAATGCCATTGATTTTAATTTGGTTATCTTTATTTTTTGTATGTGTTTTCAATGTTTAGTTTTTGCGTTTTGTGTTTTTGCTCTTAATATTTTTGTGTTTTTAATGTTAAGCTTTTTGTGTTTTTGCTCTTTATCCCTTTTTTTGAGTTCATTGTTGTAAACGATGTTTTTTAAATTGTTCTGCTCACCCCTTGGAGGTTCTTTGTAAATTCTTTTTACTTTCTCGTATACGAAGTATACAAAGAGAAAGTATTGTAATCGTCAAAAAATTCGAACTCGAGATCTTGACGGATCTCCACGTTTTAGACCTCCCTGAGTCCGAAAAACACAATTTTGGAATTATGTCTGTCTGTGTGTCTGTCTGTGAACACGATAACTCGAACACTATTAGAGCTACGGGGATGAAATTTGGTTTGTGGTCTTTAAACATAATTTGTAGGTTTCTATCAAATTTTGGACAAAATCCGTCAACGGGAAGTCTGTCTATTTGTATGTCCGCGGTCATGTGAACGCTATAACTCAAAAACTTGAATAGCTAAATGGATAAAATTTGGTACACAGTTTTATCGTTATGCATGTAGGTTCGTATAAAAGTTTGGGCCAAATCCGTCAAAAAGAGGCGTTCAAATTGCATATTCAATTTCTTTTAATCCGATTCTCATGCGCATGCGTATTGGTAGCAATCTGTTATTGTTGTAAATTTTATTTACAACAATAAATAATGTTTTCAAGCATCAATTGTTAACAATTTTTTTATTGTTGTAAATCAAACCGATTTCATTATTTCAGCAAATCTTCTATTCACGCGCTTTTGCAATTGTTACGGTTGTGGTAGTATAAATTGTTTTCTTGGGAATTCAATTCCAAAGCAGAATTTTCGCTTTAGTATTCATTGCATTGCCTATTTTATCGCGCCTGCTTCAAAGTAATATTTTTTTGAAACGTGGCAACAGATATTTGATTTCAGGTTTGTTTGTTTTTTTGTTTTACTTTCTCGTATACGAAGTATACAAAGAGAAAGTATCTCCACTACGAATCTCCACTTGGAAAGTATACGAGAAAGTTTAGGGCAGACCACTCCCGCTGGTTTTTTAATGTAATTCATTTCTTTCGTTTTATGTTTCCCCTCCGGCCTGTGGAAGGCCTTACACCCTCTTGGGTAGGCCGGACCGGGGCGGGTTGTAAATAAATATTAAACTATGGGTGCCGATACGAAGTGGTTTGAGGCTGCACTGAACCCGAGGCTAAATCTTTCCTTCATAAATGGCAGGTCTCGCTCTTGAAACTCGATTCCACTGTAGATCCGGATACTGCGCACACTGGCGTGCGCATTGCGTGTTTGAGTCGTATTTTTCCGTTCCTCACGTTGAGTTCAAAAGCAGATAATTCATGTTTATGTGTATAATTTCTTAAACAACCACAGATAAAATATTCTTAAGATTTCAGAGACTTCATTACACTCAATAAAGATCCAATTATTCAATTTCAAAGCTAATTTTAAGACTTCAAAGCTATTTGATCAAAATAGCCAAACACTTAGAGGGTTAAATGGTGCAGCGGGGAAATGTGGAGATGGTTGCTTTCTCAGATATCAACCTCATCATCTGACCATGTTTAAAAATAACGAGGTCCTTTGTAAATAGCCCTCGTGTAGTTTCCAAACAGGACTTTAATTTAACTAAACCCAACTGTTGTCATAAAAAAATGACGGGAGGCTGTCTTTTTCAAAACGCCGCTGATGTTAAAGGCGTAGGGCTACTTGACTCGAGTGACTCTTTTAAAAATTAAAAATAACGAGGTTCTAAATAGCCATCGTGTTGTTTTCAAACATGACTTTAATTTAACTAAACCCAAGTGGTGTCATAAAAACACAATTGTTTGTTATAATGAGATGTCGGTATCAAAACTTTGTAGAGGAAGTTATCACTTAACCATTTGCGGTGCAAGGCATTAAAAGTTTTGAAATATGATGCAAACACATCATGAATGGGTTTAGTTTATTGTCTAGACAAAAGAATCTACAAAACTTTTTAAGAAACACTAACTTCATTCCGAGGGGGGGAGGGGGATCGTCCCCCACATATGAGAACTCCCTTAGATACAGCCACCTTGATACACTCACAAAATATTGATGAATCTTACAGAAAAGCATAAATTAAAATTTCAAGAATATTGGAGGGAAATTTCCGAGTTAATTTGCTAAAGTTGTAGACGTACAGAACTGAAAAAATTTCTTATCTCTGAGTTAAGGAATTTTCTCAAACCCTATCTCTAATAATTCCTATTCCGGAACGAAATTTCATGAGGCTGCTATATACATTCTAAAAGGAGTACTATTAGCCATATCCTAAACCTATTATTTTCCATTTATAGTTGAATTCAACGGTTGTGAAGCGAGTGAAATTAGGTGTGCCATCAGCTGGCACACTGCGCCGCAAAGGGTTAGTGTTTGCAGAATAATTATTTTTAATTAGATATCGTTGACTATTTTATGCTTCATGTTTTTCTATTTGCCTCCTAACTTATTTTTCCTTCTTGAACAGAAATGTGAAAAAAAAGCGTCATAAACTCTGTCCTAACATCTGAAAAATTCTTAACCAATATGTTAGCGTCATAAACCTATCACTTTAAAGCCTAAACTGGTTATCATTTTGTCACTGAGACGGAAAGTTAAAAAAAAATCTAGAATTCCCCCCCCCCTTTAAATCCCCCCTTTCAAAATGAAAAAAAAGAGATATCCGAAGGAAAGTTAACGTAACACGTGAAGAAGATAATGAATAACTCTTAATGATAGTTCTTGCTTACAAAGATTTCTTTTACAAAGGTCGAATGGCAACTATCAGAGAGTTCTAGACAGTTAGTTTTAACACAAAGATAATCTATCATATGTCACTGGTCTCACTTTTTTTTGCTTTTACTTTTTATTGGTGCAGTCTTTTTTTGCTCTTTGATTTTATTTTCCAGTGAAACTTAATAAAGACAAAGAATTAATAGTTGCCTCTGTAGATATAATTTGCATTTTCCATAGAAATTAAACCAGCGTTTCTAAATATTTTATTATCTAGAAGTTAAAATTCAGTTATGTTATTTCGAGAATCAACTTCAATGAATTTATAATTTAAATGATTAATAGCAAAGTAAATTTTGTATGAATAATATACGTTTAGCCTTTCGTAAAGTTATGATTTTATTTTTGTGTGTTAAAAGAATTATTTTTCTGTTTTCATTTCAATAATTAGTTAGAGAGCGCGAGCCTCACAGGTTGAGAATAATCGAATTAAACGATTATCTAACAAATTGGGACAATTATCTTGTCTTCAAATATCGATATTATCCTCTTTTCCGGCTTTAATAGATGTACCTAACCCATATTGTTGGTGCATTCATATCATTTATATATTTAATGTAAATTGACAAAACCATGAAGCAGTTCCCCAACCCCAACCACTGGACTGATTTCGACAATTTTTATTTCATATGAAAGCTTACGACGTCTAGATACATCGTAAATGATCGCCTGCCACCCACCACCCTCCATTTTCGATATATATCGCAAAATAAAACTTTGGCAGAATATCTCAGCCTCTACCAATTCGCCAATTTATTTCGCCAAGTAATAGACTATTAATATTAAGGGCGAACAGATGGTGCTAAAAGGCTGCTAGGAGAATTTTATTGCGAATTCTCTATTATTTTTTGCCTCCTTATAGAGTAAGTAACTGTTATGACCGAATAGCGATTATCTACCACAATACTACAAGTAATTTGGCATTAAATTTCGAACATCCGATATTATCCTCTTAGAACTCCGATTATCTGGATTTATTAGATTTACCTCACTGCGTTGGCGCATTTATATTTCGGAGTATTATTGAGAACATGAATACGTGTATAAGTAAAGTAACAAGATCTCTGATGAGTGCGCAAATTCCCCGCACGAATTAAATTTCCTATCTAGACAGCTGAGACAAACACAGCATTCGAAATCAGCCGGTAGGTGTAGCTTGTTATGTGGAAGCCTCATTTGGAAGATGGAAGCGTTGACGGAAACGGGTTCGGCGACTGAAATAAAAAATTCCGATTATCTGGATTTGTTAGATGTACCTCACTTTCTAGACTGGTGAGAGACCACGGGGTCTGTTTTTAATGCTCTTTTGTGGGTTTTTTAATTATATTTTTAAAAAATTTTATTGCCTCCTTCTTTTTACTGGTGTCTTGTACTGAGCTTGTGCTTTTGTTTTGCTCATTTGGATGCATACTAGGGGCCCCTCTTTTTGAGTGTTTTGAATATTTTTAATTTTGGTTCCAGATCTGCTGATAAAAATCAAACAGAATTCAATTAATTTATGGTTCTCTCCAAGTTTAACATCTATTCAGTGTATGTTTTAGGTTACTTTATTTATTTTGTTGTTGTCCCGTTTTTGTAATGTTTGTAACGTTCTGTGATGTGTTTGTGACGATTTTGTGTGTCATGACATATTGCTATTTTTGTATTGCTTTTATATTTCCCCACCGGTCTGCTAAAGGCCTTATACCCTTTCGGGTAGGCCGGATCGGTGTGGGTTTTAAATAATAAAAAAAAGATGTACTTCACTGCGTTGAAGCATTTATATTTCGGAGTATTATTGAGAACATGAATACGAGTATAAGTAAAGTAACAAGATCTCTGATGAGTGAGCAAATTCCCCGCTCGAATTAAATTTCCTATCTAGACAGCTGAAACAATCACAGCATTCGAAATCAGCCGGTAGGTGTAGCTTGTTATGTGGAAGCGCACAGAAGCCTCAGTTGGAAGATGGAGATGTTGACGGAAACGGGGTCGGCGATTGAAATAAAAAGAGTGATGAGGTTTTTGCATCTAAACGTGCCCAAATGAAATTCATCGGCAACTGATGGAAGTGTACGGATAGAGTGTAACCCAACGAAATTCGTATCAAAGTGATCTTCATCTCTTCGGAAAAAGCACCTGGGCATTTCAGAAACTTCAGCAAGCCATCTTGGCATCTTTATTTCCGCAATAAAACAATTGCGGAAATAGAGATTAACATTCTGTCAGCGATAATTGTTAAATAGTATTGATATTTGCAGTGGCGACTCCAAGGGGGGGGGGCCATCGGGCTACACCCCCCCCAGAGCCAAGCCAGAATTCTTGATTTAATTTAACATCATTACAACTGTTTTTTTCTTAATTCAATCTTTAAAAAAATAATAAAAACGTTTCAACATTGCTTTTTGGCTTGGAAAGTCCCGAAAATTTTGCTACTTTTGTAGTCATTCCACTTGTACCTGTAGCACTGACGCGGCCGAAGACATTTTTTGGCTAGTTATTTCACTGTAATTTTTATTAAATTATTAGTTATTTGTTATTAATTATTCAATAATTATTATTATAATTAAACAGTTTACGCGGAAATGCTTTCGCGGACTTGTCGTTCAAACCTTGTCGGTGAGGTAGTTCATAAAAAGCTTTCCTATGTAAACCTTGCGGCAATGGTTTCCTAAACGGTTCCCGCAGAAATGCTTTAGCGAACAGCCTATGGAAAGTGAAATGGCAACCTTTCCGCAACCTTCTTTGCTATCTGGGATGACTTCGGACATACAGACAGACAGACTTCCCTTTGACGGATTTTGTTCAAAATTTGATAGAAACCTAAAAATTATGTTTTAACACCGCATACCAAATTTCACCCCCGTAGCTCTAATAGTTTTCGAGTTATCGTGTTCACAGACACACAGACAGACATAATTCCAAAATTGTGTTTTTCGGAATCAGGGAGGTCTAAAACGTGGAGATTCGTCAAAATCTCGAGTTCGAATATTTTGACGATTACAATACATTCTCTTTGTACACTTCGTATACGAGAAAGTAAAAACCAAGATCGAAAAATCGATTTCTTTAGAAATATCGATTTTTTTTTTCTATAAATCGAAAATTGACACAACCCTAATCTTATTCCCTTGCTTCAGGCAAAGTAGAAATTGCTTCTCAATTATTTCATACAATTTGACGGTGCCCGTTGTCGCAGCGTTGTGTATCCACAGAAACTCGTTGCAAAAAATATTTAGATTTATTCATAAACGTTCAAATAACTAGTGATTAAAAATACCCCGTAATTTTATGTAGAAAGTTTAAAAAGAATCGCTCGAAATTGGAGGGTTGAAATACGAATGTAAGTCATTAAGTAAGTCATAAAAGATAAGAAAAAATAATTTACCATGATAATCACTCGGAAACAATTTTATTTTTCAATATAATCTCCACCAATGTTGATGCCCTTATCCCATCCTTTCATCAGCGCCCCAATTCCAGCTGAATCAAATTCTTTGGGTTGCTGTGTCATCCGCAGTAGGACTTCATCATCTGCAAAGTGTTTGCCTCCAAGATGTTGTTTTAGTGGACCAAACAGATGAAAAGTCTGGTTGGTCAGTGTTGCAGCATCCACCTTACAGCCCAGACTTAGTCCCAAGCGATTTTCATCTGATGACGATGAGATGATGACGACGTTCAACACGAAGCCCTACTGTGAATGAGACAGCAAACCCAAAGAATTTTATGCAGCTGGAATTGAGGCGTTGATAAAACTATGGGATAAGTGCATCAACATTGGTGGAGATTATGTTGAAAAATAAAATTGTGATTATCATGGTAAATTATTTTTTTCTTATCTTTTGTGACTTACTTAATGACTTACCCACGTATAAACAGACTTTGGGCTCAAAGGAAATATAGGTTGTGTTATATGCAAATATGCGCATGATGAAATTAGCAATACTTAGTTTGAAGCAATTATTTCTTGTATTCAAATTTGGATAACCGTGAATTTATCTATACATATTTCATTTTCAGTAAAGAGTAAATCTTCAATTTTAATTGTCAAAACTTCAGATTTTGTGTATCGACAAAATACACAATGTAGTAGATAGTAAATAAATCTAAAATGGGAGTTATCACTGACAGTGTTCAGCAGTTCACATATTACCATTATTTCTTTGTTTAAAGAGCAATTGACTATTTTTTACTGTATGTATCTTTGTTATCAAATCGAAGCTATGCGTGTTGTCAAACTCATTTAAAAAATAATCCAATCATTTTAGAACAACAATTTTTAAACATTTTTTCAAATTGCTTTTATTTAAATTAATTCATTCATCTCCAACCAGATTTTGTTTTAATAAAATTTTCTGAAGGCTGCACCTTTTCAGTGGTGATGTCCGTGATGATGATGATGGCCATGATGATGATGATGCCCATGGTGATGACCGTGATGATGGTCATGATGGTGATCGTGATGATGATCGTGGTGGTGATCGTGATGATGGTCGTGGTGATGTCCATGGTGATGGTGGTGTCCGTGGTGGTGTCCATGATGGTGGTGATGACGAGCTTCTCCTTCAGGCAAAGGGTTTCCAGTAGCACTGGTAAGCAGCATAACGCAAAAGACAGCAATGATCACCAGAGAAGAATTCTGAAACAAAAATCATTTAATGTTATTTTTCTAATTTTCACAATGCAGAATAATTTGAAAGTGTTGATGCATATGGATGTTATTTGATTTTTTTAAAATCACGTAACAATATTATTTTAGTTTGTTATAGTTTCATACCTTTTATTGTCTTAAGTGAAAATCAAATAAATTCAATCATTTTTCTTTCGCAATGAAAAGGCATGGTTAATTTTTACAAATTTTAGTTGAACACTAGTTAAAAAGTATCGAATTTACTATATCACTACTAGCACTAGTAAAAAGTATTTTTTTAAATTTTTCTGCATTAATTGATATACTAATTGTTATTTTGTATTGATGTCTATAAATAGTTTGCTGTATCATAAGCAGCTAATGTAAATTTAATGATTTGATTAATAAAAATTATAAATGAAAATTTAATCCCATACATGCTTATTTTCTCTTCCATTTTTCTTTTATAACTGAGATTTTTAATGAGTGATATCATATCTGATTTATCTTATAAATTTTGTCGCCTAGTATGAGCACATTTTTATACAAAAAATACAGAAAAGATACAGAACAGCACATATTTTGTAGATTCTAGAAAGCAGCCTTTAACTAGTTTAGCTACAAAATAGCATTTTTCAAAACAGACGTTTTTATAAATTGCTACACGAACAATGGTCAAGCAAATGAATTCTTAAGGATATTCAAAATCAATACATAATGTGTTATTTTCGATATCGCTTATAGATTGTTACACAATAAGCAATATTTAGGAAGTGAAAATTTATTGTACTTTTTAAAAATATTTTTGCCTATTTCATGAACTTCAAAAAGTATGATCCAAGATTACTTGGATGAAAAGAATTGGCTTTCAATACAGAGACATAAAACCCATCAATTATTTAATTTGAGTCGATAGAAGTAAAATCAATGTCTCAGTAAACCAGTTGACACTATGAGCTATCACTATGAGCAGCTATGAATAGCTCATAGTGTCAGCTATAATGAGTAACTAGTCTCATCGTAACCAAAGTAAAGTCTTAGCTTTGAAATCGAAGCATGTGAGCCTACACAAGTTAACTCTAAAGTCTCGGGTCACACTTCCTGACGTTGGTGTGGTGTGGAAATGTGATACCGGTTTAAGTACAGTAGAACCTCGAGACTCCGAATCCCAGGAATCCGAAATTTCGGATAATCCGAACATCTTTTTTTAATTTTTTGAGAAAATTTTATTAAAAAATGAAGGAAATTAACAATTAGGAATCAGAACAAAGCTAACATTCATTCCTATTTTAAAAGAAACATTAGAACTTGTATTTAAGAATGAATACAGCACCTTAATTAGTAGAAATAAAATCGGTTATGTTCTTTTGACGTAAGGAACTAAATCCGCTTGACGATGCGAATCGCCGCTATCTCTTTCTGTACTCTTTCGGAGAGTACCCGAAGGCAATATTCTACTGCATTTGTTATATCAAGAATATTTTACCAAATTTTACCAAATTTACAAAAAAAAAAAAGATGTCAGCCCCAATTATTTAGGATTCCCGAGATTCTACTGAATTGTTCTCGTCGTAAGACAACGTTCCAAAATTGCGAAATCCGTCCAAAAATATTACTTGTAGCCTCAAAATGAGACTGAAATCTAACTAACTGCAGGTTGAATTTGATGATTTTTTTTACTGAAAATATACTTTGTTTTTTTTAGTAGAGAATTGTGTATTTCTTATAGACTAGAAATCTAAGTTAAATGGGCTATCCAGATTTTTGATATAATGTTT
>BGPR01005325.1:0-46055 GCA_013235015.1 Araneus ventricosus
GGTTGGGAAGACACCAGCCTACAAGCCCGTATGCCGCAGGTCCGAATTTGACCAGTACTTGCTGCCTGAAAGTTAATGTTTCTACGAATTTGTATAATCTTTTTTTTCCATCGATAGCAAGATAACCACTGCTGGACTTTCTCTCCCCCCCCCCTCTTTTGCCTACTCTTAGAGATTCTGATCACCCAAATCCTGTAGTCCATCCAGTTCAACGAACTCATCATACAGGGGATCATCATAGGCAATCAAAAGGACTCTGTTGTCCCCGAAAAACTCGACGATGCTTTCCCCTTTATTTGCGACATTTGTTGAAAAGACCCACCTTACGACCACCTGTAGTATCAATGGTCCAACTGTTTCTTCCTTAGTAAACAGGTTGCTATTTTGCAGTTTTGTCCTCTCTGGAACCTAGAAATGGCTTTGTATCGCAATTTTGACTTTTTTTCTTTAAAAGGTAATTCACTAACTTTTATGATTATGTATTGAATTGAATGTTACGATCTTGAATCAATTATGAGAAACTTATTTTTTTCCCTGCTTTATAGTGAGAAGGTACATTAAACAAAACTTGATGAAATTTATAAGCACTTTTTATAGATCCTACAAATAAAATGCTGCATAAAAATTATTTCGAAATATGCACGATGTTTGAAATTTAAATTCTCAAAGATTGCTGAAACTATGAATTTAATTCTTTTAAAGTTTGAAGTTTTGTGTTTGATTTTTGTTTGTTTAAAGTTTTTTGTTCTTTTAAAGCAAAGATTATAATGTCAATTAATTTTATTTCCATACTTCTAACTCACTATTGATTGATAAACAAAGCAGCTATTTATGTATAATATTTTAGATTCAAGTTGCTTGCTTGTGTTTTTTTTAAAAACTTTTCTTTTTAAACACTTCTTACTTCGTGTATCTCAGAGGATGCATGTTTTCGTTTTTCAGTAGATTTTAAAGACAAAATTAATTTATTAATATTATTACTGCATTCTGAGAAAGAATATATTTTCGTCAGTAGCATCGTTTCAACCTTATGTAATATAAATAATTTGTAGCATTTAATGCTTTATTATGAATGCTTCATAAGCATATTGAATTTTTTATATTCTGCCGAGAGGTTTCATTATTTATTACATGTGCTGCATGTTTGCAAAATAAGTGTAAAATTTTATATATAATCGATAAATTAAGTTATAAAAATTCTTTGTAATAATTTTCTACGATGTAATTAATTCATCCAAAGTAAAATTGGGCAAGATTTACGAAGAATTTAACATGCGGTTGTTATGAAAAGCTTATATATCTATTTTCGCTTATGTGTTAATTCACGTTTATATATCGTTATAACTGCTAATTTATACGGTTGCGTTGCGATAATATTAGGCTGAAAAAACTTGTTTCAACTTGTTTCTAAAAAGGCCTTTTTTCTGTATATAGACCTCTATAAATCAAGATCCTTCCTCGACCACAAATGTCTTTCTTTACAAAATACGAGGCATGTCCGCAAAGTAAGTACCGTTTTGGAAAAACTCGCATAAAAAATACTTTTCAAAACAAAATTTATTTTTACATGAAAGAGCATTTCGTAAACTATTTTTCTACATAGTTACTACCATTGTTCAGACATTTGTCATAGCGAGAAACCAACTTGTCTATACCCTCTTCAAAGAAAGATGCCGCCAGTGAAGACGACCATTGCTGAACACCGTTTTTTGCGTCGTCATCACTGTCAAAACGCCTACCTCTAAAATCACGCTTCAAGTTCAAAAACAAAGCCAAGTTTCATCACCGGTCACAATTTTGTTTAGGAATTCATTGCACTCTTCACTGCATCGGGTACGAAATTTCAAAGCATTGCCAAGTCACTTCGTTCTGTGGACATCCGTAAGCATTTTCGGAACCCAACGGGAACACAATTTGCGATAATTTAAGCGATTTGTGACAATCTCATACAAAACAGTTTTTGAAATTTGTGGAAACTCATCAAAAAGCATTCTTATTGTGAACCGCCTGTTTTCGCGAATTTTCTCATTCACTTTTGCAACCAAACCATCATTGACAACAGAAGGTCGCCCACTCCGTGCTTCGTCGAGAACATTGGTGCGACCATCATTAAATTGTCGAACCCACTTTCTAATCATTCCACCAGTCATTACTTTTTCATCATAAATTTCTACAAGTTGACGATAAATTTCAGCTGGCTTAACTTTCTTTGCGTTCAAAAACCGTATTACAGAACGCACTTCACAGTCGGCGAGATTGGCAATCGTCTTAAACATTTTGAACGCTCACTAACACATGCAAACACAACACAATCCGGCTGCAATGACGTCAGTGGACAGACAATGAACCATAGACATGTATGCACATGCGCGGAACTGCGACCCTAGCGCTGCGGTGGCGGTAGAACGAAACGGTACTTACTTTCTGGACACGCCTCGTACAATCTTCAACGGATTTTCCTGCATTAATTACATAGAATTTACTCGAAGATATTTAGATTAGTTAAAATAAAAATATAAAATTAAATCTAGAATATCTGTATTTTGTTCGACCAGCATTTTTTTTTATTTCATATAAATGAAAATACATGTGTAGGATTTGACTTTTTAGTAATTTTTCACTGGTCTGATATTTAGCAATAGAAATGTAATTTTAAATTTGTTTCTTTAGCAGCATCTGAAAGTAAAGGGAAACCGAAAACTGTTTTATATTGATAGTATAAAAAATTTTCTTCAATATTCTGATCTTTATCTTAAATGCAGATTTAGTTGATAAGTAATTATATATTACAAAATGAACCAAATCATTTTATAAAAAATAAATATGACGCGCCGAGAGTACAAGATGAAGCCGAGGAAAAAAGGAATTCGTTTTCTGGCGAGTGGCAGTTTATGAATGAAATTGTGCGTACTCATTCCGAAGAATGTCTCGTTCGAAAAAATGCCGCCGAAACATTATAAAGATACTCAATAGCTCCATCACTTCTGCCGGCCGAAATCTCCTCAACTCATGACGTGCGGCACAATAGGGCATGACAATTATGGCGCAGCTGAAAAGTTTACACAGGGGAGTGAAATCCTCACTTGTAACTGGTACAGTAAAATGTTAAGTAAAGGTCGAGGAAATACGAAGCGGGCTTACACGAATTCTATATATTGTAGGACATGTGGTTGTTCCATCTGGATAAAAACCTGCCATTGCCCGTTTTTTCTACGCATGCGTTATCCTTTCTGCACAGTTCAAATTAAATGTAACGAAACAAATTAATTATCGTAAAATTCCCAACAAATGCATCCTTTTATTTTTTTTTCTATCTTTAATAGTTTCTGAGATATTTAAGAAAATCTGAAAAGAGGGAATAAAATCCAGGATAGTAGCAAATTTTGAAATCCATTATCTCGGAAACTATCAAAGCTAAAGCAAAAATAAAAGCATGCTTTTGTAGGGAATTTCACGCTCTTGAATATACTAATGACATGTTATTTGAAAATTGAATAAATTTTGAGATATTTAAGAGAAACTATAAAAGGGGACGCAGTCCAAAATGGCGGCAGTTTTTGAGACCCATAATCTGGGAAACTATTAAAGCTGGAAGAAAAATAAAAGTATAAATTAGTATAGAATTTTACGTTCTTTAATTTATTAAAACGATTGTAATTTTAAAACTGAATACTTTTCGAGATATTTAGGAAAAACTAAAAAAGGGGGGATGAAATCCAAGATGGCGGTGCGAGTTCACCCACCCCCTCACGACCAGGGACTTTTAGTATGTTCAACAGAAGCCCCTCACGATCAAGTGTACCAATTTTAAAAATTATCCGATTTAAACTTTTTTTTTCCAAACCCTTCGTTGACAGGACTATCAACTAAGATTTTTTACAAATTCATCTACTTTCAGACCAATTATCTCAAAAACAATTAAAGCTTGAAGAAAAATCAAAGCATCCATTTTTTTAGGGAATTGCACGCTTTTTAATTTGTTAAATCACATGTAATTTGAATATTTAATAATTTTCGAGATATGCAAGAAAAACTAAAAGGGGGGGGGTGTGTGGAATTCCAAGATGGTGTCAACCTTTGAGACCCATTATTTAGGAAACAGCTAAATCTGGAAGAAAAATAAAAAAAAGTATTTGTAGGAAATTTTACGCTCTTTAATTTTTTATATAAATTGTAATTTGAAAACCGAATAGTTGTCGAGATATTTAGGAAAAACTAAAAAAGGGGAAAGAAATCGAAGATGGCGCTGTGAGCTCTCTCCCAGCATCGGGGACTTTTAGTATGTTCATAATAAGCCCCGGAGGAATATGTGTACCAATTTTCACAACTATATTACTAAAATTTAATTAACCTCCATTTTTTACCTTCGTTGACTGAACTAAATGTGATATTTTCTTATAGTTTTCTTGGTTCTTCATCGAAATTCAGTTGCATCTATATGTTGCTCTCCTCATTCGAAGGAAGCCCCTTAAAATCGTTCACGCCAGATTTTCAGATTTTCGTGCAGGCGCTCGCCTCAAGCCTCTAGAGGTCTCAAAATCTGTTCTATTAACGTCAGACCATAAAATTTGGTGGGTCATTCACAGGTCCGACTATATCGAAGGGCAACCCGGTCCTAGGGGATCGGGTTGACCATAGGTGCGGTCCGTTATACTGTGTCCCCTCCTCATTTTTCTTTCAAAACTGGCTCTCTCTGCCCTAATTTCCCTAGAATGACTTCCTCCCACACTCTCCCTTCCTCTTTTCGTGTTTTTTCCTTTGGTCCGAGATGCTCGTTCCCCCTAACCTACTAATGTATTTCAGTTTTATCGCATAGTGGGCCGAAAAAATATTAAACCGGATGAAAATTTAACTTTTCCCCTGGTCTACACCATTTCTCAACGGATTCTTACTTTGACGAAACGTTTTGGCACACTGTGTTAAAAGAAAAACCGGTGAATGTCACGCTTTATTTCTATTCTGAACAGCAAATTTAAATTGTTATAACGTTATACCTATAAGTGTTGTGTATTTCGCTAAAATGTCTGAAAAAAGAAAAGATCAGGTGCGATTTATAGGAAACGAAAGGCAGGGGTTTATTTTGAAAAAAAAATCATCAAAATTGAAAATATGGAATCCAGAGAAAGTCTGTGAAAAAGATTTGAAGGCAGATCTTTAACTTCTGAAAACGTTAAGCACGACAATATAACATAGTGTTCGAACCAAGAACAGAAGTTCCTGTGAATTCAACATCGTAGGTAATTTTGTTATTATCATTCTGGTTATGTTATTTTAAAATTTTCAGAATTAAATATCTATTTAAAAAATATAAATTTTCTATATTTGACAATACTAACTTTGTCAATTGTACAAAAATTCTAAATATTAAGATCCCATATATAAAATTTTAATTATTTTTTAAAAATTTTATTTATATATTACTGAGCGGAAAGCTTAAAAGTGCGCAATGGGTTATCAAAAGTAGTTTTGGATTTGTTGGAACATTTTTGTGCACCTTCTGCATGATTATTCAAAAGAACTTAACTCACATGATTTTGCTAAGCTAGATAAACACTATTTAAGAAGTTAACTCGTTTACCAGGAGATCATGCAAAGTTACAATTACTTGAACCAGAAGCAGTAGAACATTTGAACGTCTTAAGTGACTGTGAAGAATCTGACATTAAAGAAGACCAGATTTCTGTTTTGTTTATTTACATGAAAATGCCTTACCTACGTAACTCCGGTGTAATGCTAAGTCTATGGAATCTTCAAAGCGGAAGTCCAAAAGTAATGCAAATAAAGTCAAGGTTTTTAATGCAAGTAAAAAAAAAATAGAAAACACTTCCATTGATGCTAAATTGCAAGGAGATGCAACAGAATTGCATGCAAATGAAATATATTATTTAAAACTTACGAAAATAAAGCGGAGCATTCTGATTGGATAGTTATTAGAAGTAACGTAATAAATATTCGAAATCTGGCCAGTTTTTGAGACTCAGGAACTCCGTACTATTTTACAATAACTCTGCGTTATTTCCATCATTTAAAATTAAGGGTGCGGGGTGCAGACGACCCTTGATGACATATCTAGACGTCATTAGCTTCTATATGAAAAGAAATGTCGAAATCGGTTTGTCGTTTGTCGCTTGGAAACTGTCTACAGATTTTCCCCATACAAGAATGCACAGTGGAATAGGGTTTTTGCAATTTCTCTCGAAAATGGAGGGTGGTTGGGGGGCATACGATCCTTGATGACCGTCATAAGCTTTCAAATGAAATAAAAGTTGTCGAAATCGATTTGGTGATTGTGGCGAGCGAACTCCCTGGAGGTTTTTCCATATGAGAATATACAGTGGAGAAGTGTTTTTTAAATTTCGTTCGAAAATGGAGGGTGGTACGGTGCAGACGGCACTTGATATCAGATTAAACCGGGTAGTGGAATAAAACCAGGGACCTTTGATTCTAGTGCTATTAGTTCTTCTTTCTAGCAGACACTGAACTGAATTAGACTCTATTAGTCAAGAAAAAGGAGCAGCATAGGGGCGTGTTGTGCTGTTAAAATCACTGTGTTTGTGAAGGTTTATTTGCTTTAAAAGGTCAAATCTCCGATGTTCGTTTGAATTTAAACCAACCATACTTAGAAATCATTACAGTTATTAAAACTATGTTTAGTTCAGTTTATTACACCCTTCCTAAGGATTCACACCCTATTAAACAATAGGGATCTCATCCAGTAATTGCGAGGTTCTATTTCGTTTTTTTAATAATCTCTGCACTCTGTTTAAAACCGGGTACTCCAAGTGGCGTAAGACAGGGACAGTCAGTACTGATGATTCCTCCAATGGAGACGATAAAAACACATCAGACATTGATTGTTCATATTTTAATGATGTATTTTCTAATTTAAATAAATGAGACGGGTTAATGCAATGTAGAAACCCTCTTAGCTGGGCCTACGAAAACTGCAGAGGAGTGATGGAAGAAGACATCTGCTTTAAATGTAAATTTTGTATATAATATCCTTAAATTATCATTTAAAATTTAAATATCCGGTTTTACTCTACTATTGGGGTAAAACCGGGTGGTATGGATTTTCAAATAAAAATATCATTGGTAAAAAAGTAGTAAAACTACGACGATTCCTGAAAGATGTGTTGTATTCCGATAAAAAATGGATATTTTATTAAAATTTGACAAGCTTTATATCGAATAGTTTAGTTCCAACAGGAACTTCAAGTCTTCGCAACTCTGTTCCACCCAACACGCCCTATATCAGTTTTTAAATTACAGTCAAACCTCAATATAACAAACCGTCGGTTATAACGAACTTTTCAAATGGTCCCAACCGAATCCTATGTCACTAATGTATTTTCAAATGGCTGTAACAAATTTCTAAAGTAAGGAATTTGTATATTACGAACCAAAATTACCACTTTTAGTTACAGTTCTTTCTCGAGAAATGTACTTTCCACCACCATTTTTAGACAGAAACCAGTTTCCACAATAGTGACAAACAGACACCTGCTCAGCTTTTCCTCTGCACCCGTTACCAATTCCCCGACCACATTCCTTATCGTAAGTTCAATAGAGGGAATCAAGTTCCTCCAATGGTGACTTACACCGTTGGTCAACTTCTCCCCTGCCCCTGATCAAAAGAAGCCTACCACATTCCTTAACTTATGTTCCTTGACAGAAACTAGTAACAAATAGAAACCCTGCCCTGAAATTTATCTAAAATCTAGGTACTTAAAGCAAAAAATCAGGGCTTATTTTTATACTTTAGAGAAATAAATGTATGTAAAAATTAATTTCACTTTTTAATTGTTTAAGAAAATATTTATTTTAATTCATCAAAGCCCATTTATAATTGTAATTCTGTGCAATTAATTTGTTCAACACAGAAATGTGTTTATGTATTACAGAAAAATTTTTATAGTTAATATTTGAAAAATCGGAAATAGCGAATTTCTGGATTAGACGCTGAGGGTTTGTTAAATCGGGGGGTTGTCTGTAGTATTCGTATGTATGTGGGGATTTCTTTATGGATTAGAAGATTTGCACACATTCTAGAAATTTTTGAAAGTTCGATATAAAAATGAATGCATCGTTTATTTATATTTTCGAATGATTCAAAAAAGTCCACATCAATAATTAATTGAATTTCTTATTTGAGTCTTATTTAAGTGATTAAAGATGAAACGCATAACGTTTTCCGGAAGTTCGAAAGAAAAAGTTAGCTGGGCCACAGTTCCGTTATTTACTCTGTGCGCCATTTTATGTAGGTATGCCACAGATTGGGAAAATGGGCAGTCTGCTTTCCTGAATTTCTAACAATACATTTTATATCTTAGTCTTCAAAACCTCGCAATGGCAGTAGAAGAATGGCTGATACATTTGCAGTGTTTGCACTGTTGTTCATAATTATTAGAACGAATTGTTTAAATTTTATCTTTTGGTCATAAAGTTTTAAAAACTTGACAATTTTCCATTATTTTTCTAGTGCGTTATTTCATCCTCCATAAATGAATATAAGTTTTATTCATTTAATTAAATATAACAACTTCTTAGAAAAGATAATTGTTTTAAACAGAATATTCTGGATGTTAAAAATTATTGGAACGATTGCTGGCGAAATTTATTTCTTATTGAGTACGAATTGGATTTGTTTTTATTCTGGTAAATTTTATTAGATTTAGTTATTTAGTAAATTTTTGTTTGTTTATGAAGTAGTCAAGCCAACAACAATGTTCAAGGGTTTAGAAATTTCTTTTGATCTTCGCCACCACATCAATGAAGATCGAAAGGAAGGGGTAACGTATGAAAACCTAGCGAAAAAGTGTAAATTGTCGAAGTTGTATATGTGCTATTTGAGCATGAAAGTATGAGACGATAAAAACAAATGAAATCAAGAGAGAGCAAGACATAAAACAGAAAACAAGTATAAGAGAAGACTCTATGACTGTAAGTTTGGCGCAGAAAAAGAATGAAACACAGTCAATGGAGATAGAGAGAAACTTAAAATTGAATGAGTCAGCAGTTCGCCTTAAATCAGGAATTCAGGGTTGATAAGCTGCATCCAAAGGAAAAGACCATACATCGCAAAATAAAGCATGGAAATGCACTTGGCCTTCGAAAATGATCCTTTTTCGATGGATTCACAATTCCGGAACAGTGTTTTATAGTTCAGTCGAATGATCTAGAAATGTATCAAAATATGGAAAAAAAATACATAACAGCAATTTTAATGTTTCAAGCTGTTCGGTCGGAGATACAAAACATGGCACTGTATTTTGTACCCCGAGATCGGATCTCAGAAGGGGAGGAGAGAAATTCAACGATCGTTTTTTTAGCGTTTAAATAAAAGGCTATTGATCTGAGCGAAAAGGTTTAAGGTAGAAAATTATAGGTAGTAAGAAGATCTATAAAATGAGTCGTCAAACATAAGGCTAGATAGTTTAATTTGGACAGGAATAAATTTCAAAGAATGTAAATTTTGAAAGCGATTTTTTGTTTACAATAAAGACGATATTTTTTAAATTTCACTTAAGTACGCATTATAGAGTAGGGCATATACGGTAACAATTTCAGATCCATATCTTTTTTTATTTTTTGAAAAAATAAATTTTTAAAACAAAAAAGAACGTTGTTCTAAAATACCTGTAAATACCTTTTTATCTGTCCGAATTAGCGGAGAGAAAAAAATCCTACTCTAAAAGTGTTGTTAACTAGTATTCCAAGGTTACTTGAGTGCCAGCACCTTCCGTGCTTCTACTCAGGTTGAGTGCTATAAATTAAAAAAAAGGGAGAGACGGCATGGAAGCGTTTTATTTGAAACATGGGAGCTTGCTAATGAAGCGAATGAGATGGGTCTAAAAGAGACGAGACACTTGCAAAGGTGGGAGAAAGGTTAAAACAAGATAGAGTATGAAGGCATTTGAGGATGATGCTGAGTTTCTATCTTAGGGTGATTTGAGTGGGAAAGTGGTGCTCTACAATCTCAAATGCCTTTATATCAGATAGCAAAGAAGGATTGTCTAAAAAGTTTTGGAAACCTTGTCGTCAGCAAGGTTAAAGGATTGTCACAAAGGTTTCCATGACAAGGGTTGAACCTTTCGACAAGGTAGCGAAAAGGTTCGCTAGTCAACAAGAAACAAGGTTTTCAGTAAGATTTCCCCAAGCTTTTATTACAAGTTTGTTTCAGGACTTTCAAAAGGTTGTTAAGAGCCCTCCTTTGGCGGACACAATAGAACAACACTTCGAAGCCGTATTCCTACAGAGGGGTTAAAAAAACCCTTTTTACACCCCCTTTTCAAAGCCGTCCTCCTACAGAGGGGTCCAACCCCCTTCTTATCCCGCTTCTTCTGACGTCATTTTAGTCCAACTTGAGAGTTATATGGAATGTCAATTAATTAAATGAATCAGGAATCTTCTTAATTAATCAAAGCTTAGTTATTAATTTCAATTAATTTGATTAAGGTTGTGGCAAAACTTCACAGACGGAGCCGGGGATCGAACCCACATTCTTAAAGTTGGAAGGCAAACGCAATAACCACTATACCGAACGGTGCTACGCATGACGGACAGGTGGTTCATAAAAAGCTTTCCTGAGTCAATTTTGCGGGATTAGTTTCCGAAACGGTTTGCGCGGAATTGCTTTCGCGGACAGCCTATGGAAAATGAAATGGCAACCTTTCCGCAACCTTCTTTGCTATCTGGGATAATGGTCGATTTTCAATAAAAAAATGGTGAAAATTAAGTTTGAAATTATCATTTTGCCTTAACGCGTTTCCCCCAACGAGAAAATTTTTCTGCGATGGAGACAATTTGTTCAGGCATAATAAATGAGACAAAGTGTTAATTTAAAACTTAGTTTTCAGACATTTTTACTAAAAATAGACCATTATAGAGGCATTTTATATTATTGCAGAACAACTATTTTGAAGTAAGATTTTTTTTATCTTTCCCCGAATTCAGACTGATAAACATTCGACAACATTCTTTTTTTTCAAAAAAAATTATTTTTTCAAAAAATAAAAAAGATATGGATCTGAAATTTTTAACAGATATACCCTATTATATAATGCGTACTTACGTAAAATTTCAAAAATTTCGCTTTAATTGTAAAAAAATTATTTTCCGAAATTTACGCTTTTTAAAATTTACTTCTGCCCAAATTAAGCGATTTTATTGTTCGATGACTCATTTTATAGATTTTTTTACTGCCTATAAAATTCTAATTTCAAATTTTCCTCAATAAAGGCTATTTTTCAATAGACTTTTATTTAAACGCAAAAAATCCTATCGTTCGAATTAACCTCCCCCCCTTTTCCGGTTCTACCTAGGGGTACAAAATACAGTGCCAGGTTTTGTGTGGCCGACCTAACAACTTAAAGCATTAAAAGTGCTGTTGTGTTTTTTATCCATGTTAAAGTAGAATTCGACTGGACTATTATGGTCAGACAAAAGCTAATATTAGCTTTTTTTTTTAAACAAAAAGCGAAAAAGAGCATGGCGACGATCAGGTGGGTTGCTCAAACAAATGAATATCCTCAAGACAATAAAACATAGAGGCGGAAATGTGATTGAATGAGGATGTTTTTCCTCTAAAGGTGTTGGCGAACTTGTGATGATCGATTGTAAAATGACAGTAAGTATGTGTGTCGATATACTGAAACAAAAGCTAAAGAAATCCATCGCAAATTTGAGTGTGGGTCAACGTTATATCCTTCAACGAGATATTTAGCCAAAACACATGTGAAAGATTGCCAAAGTTTATTGCTGAAGAAACAAGATTAAAGTACTGGAGCGGCCACCACATAGCCCAGTTTTTAATCCCATATAAATTTTATGGTCAGTTTTGATTCAGAAATCGACTTTAGAAGGGAGGAAAAACGAAAATCATTTTTTTAGACGGTCAAAGACGAATAGTGCAGTATCAGCCAAGACACAACGCAGAAACTGGTTGATAACATGAATCAAAGGCTGAAAACAGTGAATGAGGTGACAATGATCGTTAGAATTATTTTTACATAATTTATGGTTATATGAAATTTTTTTTATTCTCATATATTCTGCGATAAAGTTTGAGTTATTTGAATATTTTTCCAATGAATCAGACAGAATTAATAATAAAATTTAAAAAATTGAGATCTAAATGTATTATCTGTAATAAAAAGTGTAAAAAAAGTAATAATTTTGAACAAAACTTTGCATCCTCTTTTTTTTTCGTTTACACACTTTAATCATCAGAAATGAAGAAATTGCTTAAAATAAAGGAATAAGACTTTTCTTTTAAATAAATGCTAAGATGTTAAAAAATAAGTATTACTATTTAGATATTTATAAATGATCAATATTCCATTTTTTATTAAAAATTGACGATCTTAGGTAATTATAGTTCAATTTTTTTATTTACTGCTCACCTAACGCCCTGTTTGTGCTCGAGCCTCAAAAACCAAAGGGCAGTGCTGAAAGTAATTACAATAGTCTAAGACGACTTATATTTATTTCATATGAGGATTAGAAATGTCGTGGAAAGTTGTGAGCGATAAATTAGAAGCTTCTTACATTTTTAGGGATAAGACTTGTTGGAAGTGGCCAGTAGGGAAGGCATTTTTTTTGGATAATGATTCTGAAATAGTGAAAACTATCTCATTTCCGAGGCAATTAAATAAATGTAGGACGTTCAAGGTTCCGGACTAACCTTTATTATAAAGGTTGTTATCTTCCATCTTGTCATCAGTAAATAGATGCCCAATTGATGTTCATGTTTAGCTTAGTAAGTTCGGTTAGCTCTATATTATCTTCAAGTGTTAAGTGTTGAGCTCTTTTTATAGCATATTATTTTTGAACACTCAACTTAATTTAACATTTTAAAATGATCTTATATGTACTGCTTTGCTACAAAAATTCTCTTAAATAATTTGTTGATTCGTTAAATATTTCAAAAAAGTGTGACTCACATTCATAACAGATTACACTTAGTAGCGGTTTTTGAAAAAAAGTGGTGTGTTAGTTTTAAAGACTCGAATAAATGCTGTGTTTAATGAGGTCATAATAAAAAGTTATGTTTCCTGCTGCTTCACATACACATATCTATGTGCGTATGCATTTAAGATGTTGTCAGTCTATTCCTGAGGTAGAGGTGTCTTTCTGACTTGCAACTGCAAAATAAATATTGAAAGTTTTACCATGTAAACAATACTTAAATATTGTAACACTCCATAACCTAAAATATTTTTATCTTTGCTATTTCTAAGTTTTATATGGGGATTGCGCAATGGGAATTGGTTACCACAGAATACATATTAAAAAAAAATTAATCTCCACATCGATACATGTAATTAGTTACAAGTTTCTTATAGTAGTTTAGAGGGTAAAATCCTCTGAACATGTTGATATATTACAATAGTATAAAAGAGGAAAAATAAAAATAGGAAAAAGATTAAATTTTAAAAACTTTAAAATCGGTTCCCACATTACATTAATCGCTTAATGAAATGGGACCATTTTTCAGCACTTTTTTCCACGGTGAAAATTTTATTTAGAAATAATGTTCATATTCATATCAAATGAATCACACGCCAAATAATACCAATATTTTTTATTAATTTCAGTACTGTCCTCATATATTGTATTTAATTTTTAGCAAAGACAAAAGTTATTCATCGAGATTTAAATAAGATCGGATCTTCTTCGTTAAACCAAGTTCTTCGATGCCATCTGGAACCCATTTTCTTTTTCCATACAATTCTTTTCTAATCTTTGTTCTGTAGTAATTTTTAAGTGGTCGAGGTTCAACATATGAAAGTAATCCACCAACAGCTTCGGAGTAAAAGTTGCAGACATCAGCAATAATTGCGGACCGAATCTCTCTTCAAAAGCTGCTGCGATTTCTTTGGAGCTTAGCAAAGGATCGGAGATTGAATTCCAAAATACACGCAAAAATTCAGAGGCTACTAGTGGATCTCTGGATTTCTCGATGTAAAACGATAACACTTGCAGCAGCAAATAACGTCTTTTTGGAGGCGTTGATATTCTGAAAGAAAAAAAGGGATAAATTACAAAATGTTGCTTCATAAGATGGAATTGACGACTTTCACAGTGAAATTTAGTATTTCTAATTATCTTCAATAATTTTATAGTTAAGAACCAAATACTGGAATCGACAGCACTCAAACAGCAGTTTGACCACTCATTATTAACTTCATATGACTTTCAATTAACAACTCTCAACATTAACACTTCTGAAGAATGTTTTTTTCGAATGTGATATATTTAGATGTACAGAATATTTGCCTAATTATGTTTATAGTTATTCCATATAATTTTTACAGAATATTTTTTAATTATTACCAGTTTTAAAAAACTCAATGTAAAAGCAGCAACAGCGTTAGTAAAGATATGCGAAGACGAAAGAAAAATACAATAAAGCACCGTTTATACATCTTTCAAGGGAGTGACGTAAAACGACGTATAAATGAAAAGAGGTATAATCGAAATTTTGAAGATAGTACTAATATATTTCTACATAGTACGGGAATCAATAATTAATTTTTTAAATTTAACATTTATCATAAAAGTGAGAAAAATCCTACCATTTTTGCCTATCTTGAGCATTAATTATGCATATCTTATTCCGCAAAGCACCGTTTATATGTTTCTCATTTATACGTCTTTTATATTTATGCGTCGTTTCATCACAGCTCCGATTCATTCGAAAGCATTGCAATTAGTTTCGATTATAGGTCTTTTCATACGTATAATCGTGACGTCGTTTTACGTCAGTACCTTGAAAGAAGAATAAACGATGCTTTGCTGTCCGTTTTATGTTCATACAGGTAGGTGTTTAATTAAGAAAATCTTTAACAGTCTTCTGACGTGCTGGCTGTCTGTCAGTATTAAGTACATCTTTATGAATTGAATTAAGTTTATTAAATGTTTTTTACTATTCAAGATGTTTTTGACAAAAGAAATAAGTTCGAAATTTTTCAATGAGGTCCATTGCATCTTTAAAGAAATGTGGAATAACTTCTTCATCGTTGCTTAATGCACTAGACATTTTATCTTCTATTAATTAATCAATTGTGAATAATTTAGAAGTCCTTATATCTTTATCACAGTTCAAATACTAGAAAGGAGGAATTTTTCACATTTTAGAACGAGTGAAAACGATTTATAACAGAAGCATTGCGTCGTATAAAAATTTTTTTTCTATCATTATAATGAATCGGATTTGTGATGAAAGGACGTATAAATAGGAACGACGTATAAATGAGAAACGTGTAAACGTGCTTTACTGTAATTCTTTAAAGGAGAAAATGTTAACAAATATCCATAAATATAACGTGCAAATACCAAGAGCGGAGGTGCACTAAGCGCGCAGCTGGAGCTCCGGCTTAAAGGGGGCCCCAAAATGAAAAGTGTTTTTTCAGACATCGCAATAGATAATTTCTATGAGACCTTGTTCACATACAATATTTATGATATTCTATATTCAACTCAATGTAGCCTTTTGAAGGATTCAGTATACACTATTTTTGTTTGAATCCCCAAAAATGACAAAAAGTTCAATATGATTACTTTCTGATACACAGTATTGTATACAAAGAGGTATCGTAAATACGTTCATATCGATAAATTGTATTTGCTATTTCGCGTATATAGGGCTAGTTGGGCCGTTTTTTCTTCTAAGAATTTTTAAAAAATTACAATTCAACATTTAAATTTTTTTTTAATGTAAAAACTATCAGTGTACCTTCAGGAAGAATTCACCATAATAACATTTGAAAATATTAACTATTAATATTAATTTATAAGCTTAAACTGATACCAAGTCGCGTGGCCCAACCTGCCCCGACTACGGGGTAAGTTGGGCCACATCACGGGGTAAGTTAGGTCGCATCACTTATTTAATATTCTGGTAAGGTAGAATTGAAGAAACATAAAAAAAATCTTATCATATTTTAATTTTCATTTCCTGCGAATGATAACACAAGATATCCCAAAGGAAAATCTCTTTCATGCACCATTCCTTGATGAAGCTATAAAATAAAGTGAAGCAAAAAACCAAGAAATTGAAAATACAAAATTAATATGTTTTATGTGGAAAACAGAATTAAATGACTGCATCGTCACAATTTTCATCATTACAGCTTCACTTCTAAAACAGCAGCTTTCATTGCTTAAGAAGAAGCATTCCCTCTATCCGATTTTCTAACATAATGGCGAAACATCTTAGAAGGTAACCCTGCAAGAGAAACAAAGAAGCATGTTGTGATTATCGCAAACAAATTTTCCATATTGTTATATTTAAGGCAGATAAATAATAATATTATTATTATATAAATTATAATATTAATTTAAAGAATAATATAAATAATATTAATTCAAAAAAATAATATAAATATTATTAATTTAAAGAAGTAAATAATAAATAATTTTAATAAAATAATTAATATTATTTTTCACAGTTAGGTTACAGATACAAATCCGGTGCATTTTTACTCAACAAGAACTGAGATACAATTTTTAAATTTATCGTAAAATAGTAACAGCGCATTCTGTTTTGCACTTTTTTAATGGAGATGGAATCAGCTTAGATTTTCTTAACAATTATCTTGCATTTTAAATTTGGTGCATAACCCATAAATTCAGATATATTTATATATCGCTATATTTACAGCAACATTGATTCAGATATATTTTACAGCAACATTGAATCATTATAGTTATTCATAATGGACATGCCATATATTAATTCGGCGTAATCCCATCTCAAAATTAAAAGAACATTTTAAAATCTTTAAAAAATATTACTAACACTGAACTTTAAATTCTATATGCATTTCAATTTACAATATTTTAGCAAAATTATTGTCTTTTAACAGCAATGGGATATTTGATATGATTTCAATTTGCAAATTTTAACCTTCATCAATACTTTCTTCCTTCGAATATAGAAGAAATTAAAAAAAGAATAAATAAACATGAAATTGAAAGAACGGTTACTTAAATGAATTGATTTCGAGACTTCATTCATTACAATTCGGCTTTGGAGATACTACGTGGCACGTTCGCTCGTCATTTCCACAGGATCAACATTCTACGGGGCAAGTTGGGCAGCCGGCCGAACGTGCCCCATGCGAAGTGGCCCAACTTACCCCATGTCGCCATTTTTGTTTCCGATGGGTGTACGAATTTACTTTGAAAGTATTTAATTAAACAAACATGCCCTACAGTAACTATGAACAGTTATCTTTCAGAATATTATTTGTAAAAATGGAAATTGTAATATAAAAACATAGAAAAATAAGATTATTTATAAGGAAGGAAAGTTACTCACATTGGCAAAAATTTGAAATTTCCAGCTAGTTCCTTAATAGACTCTGCTATTCCAATGACCTTTAGGGGAAAGAAGGGAGGGTGGATGACACATACTTGGCTGGAGTAACAGCGCTATCTATCGGAAAATAGTTAAAATAATCCGACTGACCCAACGTGCCCCTATGACCAACTAGCCCCGGTCTACCCTACTTATTTGAGCAATCCGAAAAACGACTAAATAATTTTTTGATGGATAAATTTGTTCGAAAGCTTCGCACGGATTAACAGGTTATTTATATTTTTACTAGCAATACCTGTTGAAACCCTTGAAGACCAAGGCTATTTGCCAGGTGGCGCTGCGCACCACTTTCGGATTTTGTATTTACATTAGTACTTTCTATCTATCGCTCAGCATGTGATGTTGTGTTCTGTGTTCTGTCTTGTGCGTGTTGTGATGTGCTGCTAGTAAAAAATAAAAGATGGCTATTCAACTGTTGCCTGCTGCTTACTTTCTGACAGGTAAGAGCGTTACTTTATTTTAATAATTGAAATGTATTGCGAACTTTTAGTTTGATCAATACCTGCTCAGCGTTGTCCGTGAATTTATGAATGCTAACGAAATGGAAAAAAAAACAATACAATAACACAAAATAAATATTTGGCAACGAATCAGAACAAAAAAAAATATTAAAAATTTTCAAGTTTATTTTTGTTCGCAACAATAATATAGTAATCGAATAAAAATTGAAATAAATAACTGAAAATGAAGATTTGTTGAGAAAAGATACGAAACAATGAAGTTTCCTTCGCAGCGATTCTATTAGAATTTAAACTTTGTAAAAAGAGTTTTCATGATTCTTGGAGAGACAGGCGGGTTTGCCCCCTAAAATGGAGTAAAGATTCAGTTTTAATAAAATAAAAGCTTCGCACTCTGTTTAAAATAGTTAATATGTGATATCAGATATTTTGAATTAAAGTCTTTCAACGAAATGATTTCAAATTTAAGTTACAGTTCCAAATAAATCGTTAGTTTTGAAAAAAATTAATTTTACACTTTATAAAATAACTTCTATAAAATAATTAAAATGTTAAAGAAAGAAAAATAATGAAATTTTAAATGATTTCAAACGAAACACCTCAAAAGACATGTCAAACACGATGTCTATAATGTTCATATATTTCCAAAACTAATCACAAAATAAAAAGATGAAAGTTTAAATTTCAGTTTTATTGGTTTAAACTTTGAGACAAAATTATGTAAATAACTCCATGAAGTCATTTTGATTTTTCTCAGTTTCCTTTCTCGATTTTCAGTGAATGTGCCAACAGGTCAAAGCAGAAATTGTAACATGTGTTTCGTAACTAAAGATATCGGTGCAATGAATTTTTCTCTGGAGCGTAAAATTCCACAGTATCTCTCCTTCAGTAGCCTCTTCCCTCCCTCCGATGAGTTGCACTATTAGAACGGCGTGACCTTGGAAGAAATATTTCCACCCGTTTTCTGTGGATCTGCGTAGAAAGTCTTCGAACTAGGCTTGGGTTGATACACGTTTTTGCCGTATCAGATACATGTTGATACTGATTCTCGTTTGTACCCGATACATTTACTTGATACCTTTGTATCTGATACAGCCGGTAACCGATCCAATCCCCTTTGAAACGGAACTTCGCCATTCGGGTACAGATACGAGTCTGTTTTCAAGTTGCAATGGTTTCGCGTCTTCGGAAGAGGTGTTTGCTGATGATGCCCAGATGGCTTCTGTTTCGACAACTATTAAACGGACGGGGGGAAAGAGGGAGGAAAGGATTTATTGATAAAGCTAGTAAATAGAAAAGCGATTATTCCGGGGCTCGGATTGATATACCGTTACATTTATTTGGTAGTGGCTGGAAATGAAAGAAGGTCATTTGTTGAGGAGTGGGTAATCTCCAGTTTCGCTCAAAAACTCACTCCGAGCTGCGTCCTTTTATTTTATTCAGAACCTGATCAATATAATTTCTTTATTTCAGATGTTAGCAACGATTCGTGTTAGAGATGGCGGTTGTATCAAAACACCCTTTTTTGGTTATTTCAACACTTAATTAACCTATCTAATACAGTGTTGCTAATATATATTATTTAACTACATTAAATAAATTTATTTTAATTGTAAAAATACTAATTCAGATTTTTTCTAAAAACCACCGCCCATTGATTGGTAGTGACCTGAATTCTTTAATTTACCCCATTTCCAAAACTAATTTGGCCGTTTTTTAAATCCGGTTTTTGAGGGTTTAAAAAAATGCGGTTTATAATCAGGACAAAAATTACCGAAAAACTGGCTAATCGAAGAAAAAATAAAACGATTTTTGGTTTTAACCGGTAGGTTTTTCGCATCCCTAAACAACACTTCTTAAATACAGTATTTAGGAGGAGTTGCTCTAATTTGTGTGCTTTAGTGTATTTTTTGGGAGGGGTTAAAAAATGGAAACAAGAAAGAAATCCGTTTTGGAAAACTTTTTCACTTTAAACGTTGGTCTTATAGTGGTTGGACGTATTTGCCTCAATAATTTTATTTACAAGTCATAATAGTCTAGTTATATTAACGTCCCTTTTGAAGCAACAAGAGGGCTATATTGGTACGGACCTCGTAATTTTGAACCTCAGTCAGATAACGAGGACGACACCTGAGCTGGCATCCCCTCTTCAAACTTCCGCACCAAACCAACGGGATGACGTTTGGTCCCCCTACGTATGAGTTTACGTGTAACAGGCCCAATACACGGCGGCTCTACAGTGGAATCGGGTTTCGAACTTGGAACCCTCCGACCCTTAAGTCGAGACCTTACCACTAGGCCACCGCGGCCTTTTCACAAGCCATTAGAAACCAACTAAAAAAATAATATTTGCAAAGAAAGCATCCAACTGTTTTACAATGCCCACCTGGACGTCTGTTCATATGCCATACGTCCTATGGCTAATGAGTTTCCATCTGTTGCAAATTGCAATGACGACGATCCTCTGATAAAGTAATATATATATATATATATAGTTTTTCTAAACTATAAATATTGATTTTTTTCTTTTTATATATCTCTCTCTACTTTTTCGTAGTTGTACCCATATGTTCTCAAAGTTATTATTTTTTTAATAAACTTACTTTCATAATATAAAAGAAATTTAGTGTTTTTTATTTCAAATTGGGCGAATTAAAACTCTATCCTACTAATAGATATTAGCTTTAAAGACTAGCATTTCTATCTCTACCCAAATTGCTTGTTATCTATAGCTTTGGTGGTTAATTTTGTACTTTATTTTTTAAACGTTATTAAAAAGAAAGGACTTTCATAAAGCATAAAATTACGATAACAAGAGTGTAACTTTCATCACTTTTGTTTTTAAGTATTTCATCGTATAGTTATATTTAGATTAAAAAATATAAATATTTTTTCTTTAAGTAGATTTTTTTTAATCGTTATATTCTGAAAAAATTCATGTTTAAAGTTTCATTTTTTTAATGTTCAATTCATTTTGCTAACAATAATTCTGTTTGAGTTACTTATTTGCTTCAAATTAAAAAAAAATGTTGAAAGCAAAATATATTTGTTTATTCGTAGAAAGTCCCATCAATCTGGTATACTTAAAAAACATTGCAAGGAAAGGCAAAAAATGCTTTAGAAATTATTTTCTAAAGCAAGCCTAATAGCGTCGTCGCCAAAACAGAAATAATAGATCTGGGTGACACTGCTTAGAAATCCTCGCCATTCAATGCACTCTGCCTATAACAACAAACTTTTTCCTTTCCTCTTACCCCCACCCCTCTAGCACTTCAAAACCAAGGCCATCTGCGCATATCATCATTAGCTCTACCGAAAACGCGAAGCATTCACAACGAGGAACAGATTCAAGCTAATATTTTTTTATCAAGTTCATACAGTATCACTGGACCGAAAACGAACAAGGTCGTTATCAATCGAGTTCGAGTAGTGATACCGAGTACCTGATATTTTTGGTCTGTATCATTTTCGTGTACCTGATACTTTCGCGTACCTGATACAAAATATAAAGTTGATACAGTATCACCCAACCCTACCTCGAACTCATCCGGAACACAATCAAAATTTAATGATAAAAGGCATTTAAACTAATGATGAAGGTTTTTATAAAGCAAATCTTCTTTTAAATTAGGGAGAAATGTTTTAGTTATTACCTCAAAGAATTTGAAACAGATTAAGAAATTAGAATGTCGGATGCAGTATAATTTTAGTTTTAATTTGTAGAATTTTTCTTGGAAATTATTAATTTTAAAAATTTCTCAAAACTGAGTATACTACATTAGACGTTAAAAGGAAAATTTCATCAGAACAAAAATTGTATTTGTCCTTTCCGATGGTGTATAGACTTTTTATATTATCATAAAAACAATATTATATGCAAATGTACACAGAAATTCACTCAAAACAACACAGAATATCAAATAAAATAATTCTACATTGAACTTTAAAATTCGGTCTTCGAGTTGTATGGTGTCATAATTACGACTACATTTGTGACAAATTCCATCGCTGTAATTTCATTAGATTTGTCTGAAGGATTGTCTGGATAAGGTGAACCAATTCCGACAATTTAGAACCAAACAACTACTGAACGTATTTCAAGTCCACCTGCTCCCATTTGAAAATCTGAAGAATATATTCACCGAAACAACGATTGGCTATTACAACGTGAAAATGGAGAAATACATCAGAAAGACTGTGGGCAGTGCTTCAATTGTCAGTCATTTTCGCATATTAGTGCCAACTGTAAGATGAACACGAAATGTGTCATTTGCGCCGAACCATACGACTCAAGAAAATGCCCAAAAAAGGGTCAAGAAAATGTCGAACGCAAATGCTCCAATTGCGGAGGCCCACTAACGGCATCATTCAGAGTTCGCATTTTCAGTCTTCGTGAACAGATTAATAGTTTTCACCTTGTTCCAGAGGGTGATGGGAAATTTCTTTGTCTATAATTCGCCTCTATCATGCTTAGGATATGAGATCTCAGACATTTTGAACCTGGAACCCTCCGACTCCTATGTCCAGACCTACCACCAGGACATCGCGGCCCAACAGGGACGTTCATGGGAGATTGTGCCTGTGGCATTTACCAGGAAAACGAGCATTTGATTAATTTAATTCTTTTTTTGCAATTGCAGGAAATGAGCTCCCGACATTTGTTGGACGCTTCTGGAAGATTTGTCCATAAGGGTGTATAAATGAAGTTTTTACTTTTTGCCATCCACAATCTTCTGTGTTAGTGAGTATTGTAATACTGATTACACATTGACGCCAGATGGCAGCTTGTAAGGAAGCACGTTACATAAGCTGTTTCGATGCCGCGGATGTAGATGGAACATTTTCAATTGCACGGTTGTGTTTTGTAAGCAGAAACTTTCTGCATTCATTGATGTCTTCATTTGTACTAATTGCGTTGTACTAGTTGTGATGTATGTATGTATATTGTACATACGTATGTTATATTCATTATAATACGTATCACTCAAATTACTCGACAACCGAATAAATATTGCTGTTACCTCATCATATACATTCAATGTTCTCTATGCCGTCAGCTTTCCTATTCTGGCAAATGCTAATCTTGTGTTTCAACCCGTTAATGAATGAAAAAAGGTTAAAGTATCACATTTTTTTGACAGTGAATTAGCTAAGCGACGAGTGGCAATAAACCGCTTATTCTTGCCTGTTCTAAATTCTAACCATAATTCCTCCAGTCCCATTGTATTATTGAATGCAAATAGAATAATCACGTACATATCTGAGTCAACTGTCAAAATCGTTACTTTTCGATGACCCCTTACAATTGCATGTTGAACGTGCAATATTAATCTATCCTCAGCTTCTTCATGTGACTATGGTGAAATGCCTTCTATATTCAATTGAAGCTGAGTTGGCGTGTGTTTCAAAATATCTTCATCAGCGCAAATCACTAATTTATAATAGGTAAACTTCATTTCTTGTATAGTCTCAGCGGGGTAAAGGAAAAATTGAGACTTATTTGCATCTTCCATTAAAAAGTTCGAAAATATCTTCGGAAACGTTGTGCGTGCTTTAAGAATAATTGTTTCCCACTAGACTTAGGTGTGTCTGATTTTAAACTAACATCAATATACCTGTCAAACACAATGTCGACACGCGTACTATCTTCAAAACAATGTAGCAAATGTGGAATAAAAATGATTTGTGCATATTATCTAAATGTTTTTGCAGTATATGTTAGTAATATGTGTATCAGTGCTTCACATTCGATGACAATTGCGGTAAAGCTTGATGATGATTTTCACTGACCTGGCAGTTGGTTGTACCAATGACGCTGCGTTTTCTATAATAGTAAATTTTTGAGAAGGCTTTCTAAGATATTCAAATTTCGAAATGGATTGTGGGTATTTAAGCCTTCTCCTTGTCGTATTTGATATGCAGTATATAACTTACAAAATAAATTTGCATCCTGTTTCAAATTTACAATTTGGTTTTTTTTCTTGGAAACCACTCTCAAGGATTTAATCTTGAAGAATGTGATGCTATTTCTTTTCAAAGTAGTATGGATAGTAGTGCTACAGTTATTAATCTCTCTTTTACGTCAAAGTCATACTGGTCCTTCTTTGCTTTCACTGATTCCTTTCCAACCATCACGTTAGTAACGGCAGTAATCAAATATTCACCCTCAATTGAATTTCCATGTTTACGATAAGTTGCTAGGAGTGCAAGTTTGTTATATCGGTCCTCAAATGATCTTATTACCTTGCGATAATTTTTCTAATAATTTTTCATCGCCTAAATGAACCGCTGTATTGCAAATTGTTGTCCAATCCCTAATGTTGATGGTTGAACAATACGTTCATTTCTTTCCTCGAGATTACAAAATTAACAAAAATTGGTAGTGTCACTGCTTTTAAATGACGATTTCGTAGATGTTTCTAATGTAGAGGCTATCACGTTTGTCTATTTTACTCATTTGCTCTGCAATTTATAAGTGTCATATTTGTTACGACAAACTTTATGATACACAGCTTTATTATATTCTACCGTTTGCTCCATTTCTTTTCCCTTATCAAACTGTTCCAGCCGCACTGTTTTAGGAAGAAGTCCATGGTAACTAAAACTTTCCAATGCTTCAGATATTGATTTATATCAGTCGTAATGGTTGATCGCATTAAGGGTAAACTTGAATTTTGTTGAGACAAGAAACAAAGCTCCCACTAGACTTTTGACTGCAAAGCTGCTGGATACGTCCTTCACATCGAGAAACTGATGTTTACGTATTTTCGACACCTTGGAGCTGTTATTTACTTACAACAAACAAAAATGGATTAGCAATTTCACAGAATTATAAAAAAAACATTGCAAAATATATACCCACCAACGCAGAAAATATATTATTTGCCGTTTATTTTATTTTTCTTCTTCTCTGACCCACTTTTCGCCATTTTGCATGTAATTTAAGGTCCTGTATGTAAATCAAGGATTTTTTATTAATTTATTTGGCATATTTTACTAATTATAGCCCTTAAGTATAATAATTACAATGACAAAATAAATAAAAAATGAACAAAACAGCAACTTTCATTTTTACTTGCATTCGTAGCCACTTGGGCCGGCATTTTAAAACTAGGAGTATAAATCATGGGGTCTGGCCGAATTTTGAACCTAAACACATTCACAAATGACTTACCAAGTTTGAAAACTAATATTTTCGAGCTAATCTACCTCACTGGAACACCATTCGCGTATCAAGGGGTTGCCATTCCAGCAGACTCTTGTTCTCAATTCATAGCCAATTTTCACTCATAAGTAGTTTTATCGCCAATCTGGGGCTAAAAAGGAATCAGAAGACCGGGGATATAAAATTCCGATTTTCGGAAAATGAATTTTGTTTTAAAAGGAAAATTAGCACTTTCTAAGGACTACTGACGAAAAATAAGTACTTCTAAGGGCTTTTAGAACTGGCAGGCTAAAATAAGAACTTATAAGCACTTTCTAAAACCGTCACCTTTGATAGATAAGAAAGCCTTACAATGGGAAGACTGATGTCGCACCACTTAGGCCAATAAACGGCGCGCTGAATCTATAGATCGAGACAGCTTAGCTGTGGCTTAACCTTTCTGCGTGAAACGTATTTATTTTGATAATCAACGTTTCTCGCTACTCTTTTTGGAAAAAGTAAACAAATGTCGTTAAATTTTCTTGAGCAAAAACCAGATGTACTTACTTTTTTCCAACTTATTTTCTCTAATAAATGAACTGCAAACTTTTAATGTGAAAATAAGAGTAAAAAGATATCCCAGATAGCACGCACACTTGCAGCAAATGTGATTTTTCTTGATATTAGCTGGTTTTGACAAACTTGATGCGTCAATTTTGCAGCAAACTTCTTTCAAATTTACAAAGCATAATCGACCAACCCACTTGCAAAATAAGTTTGTTGTGAAGTTGTAATGACAAACTGCACACCACAATTACAAAAAAAAGTTTGCTGCAAAGTTGATACGTCACACTTGCACACCACGACCTTGATACAGTTGTATATATCTGGTTCTGATCTTTGTCTCTGTTTTTAAAAAAAAATCCGATTTTTAATAGCATCTCCTAGACCGTCCTTGTTTTTATTAATATATTGAATCAATATAATTTGTAGAAAACTAACTAGCTATTTTTATTAAAAAAATTTTGTGAAATTCTCCATCTTTTTACTAACAAGGAGAGGGAACGACTTGAGACTTTCAATTCTGGATGAAAGTTGGCATATTAGTAACATACCATTAGGGTGTTCACACATTTACCTAAAAAAAGTACAATGGCCAGCGAATTCGGAGGAAATGGCCCTCAAACTTTGGACACAACTTATATACCAGTAACTCTTCACAAGCATTCAGTGCTAAGTTAGTTTAGATGGCAGTGTGCTCGCTTAGCATTCGCTAGGTCCGCACTTCGGTCCTGGCTACGGTTTTCTTTTATTTTTTCAAAATTATTCCAAATTAAATTAAAAATTTAAAAAATATTTCCAATTAAAATTTTAATTATTTTTATACAGAAAATAACTTTATTAATATGATACTTGAATTACAGATAAAATGATAATACAAATAATATATAAACAGTAAAATAACCTTAAATACATCTTTAATGGTGATAAATATTAACTAATTAAAATTATCATTCTAAATTCAATGAAAGTTTTAAATTATTGGGTTTTTATAATCACAAATTTTTAGTTTTTATTTTATCTTGGAAACAGCAGAGAGCAGATGTTAATATATTGAATACATAAGCAGATGGTCCAATACTTTAATGATGGAGTAAAAATAGAAGAGAGCAGCTGTTATTATATTAAATGCGTAGGCAGACGGTCCGAAATTTCAATAATTGAAAACGGACCAATGGGTCTTTACTCATAATCGTATGAAATTTGTAGAATGAGTCGTAGAATGAATTTATAAAATTTATGAGTGATGAAGCCTAAAAAATATATTTCATAATGTGGGTAATTCTAGTTATGATTTACCTTTAAAGATATATTTATCATTATTTTAGTACTTATAATGTGAATTTACCAATAATTTAATTATCATATGAATCAACAATAATTTTATGCATAAAAATTAATATTTTAATTAAAAATATTTTTAAGTGTTTCATTTAATTTGTAATAATTTTGAAATACTTGTCACTGAATACCGTCAATCTTTCTAATGAAAGAGACATCATTTTTATTGTGAAAGAAGTTTGTATTCGAACAGATCTAAAGGACTGTTGCTCTTGTGAGCAATAGGCATTTATCAACTGTGCAAGGAGTCATAATATTTTCTGTTTCCAATGTTTTTATGACAATTATTATTCTGGTTTTTGTGTATAATTTAATGTAGAAATATACAGTTACTAGTGCAAAATGAAAGATAAAATGAAAATTAATTAATAAATGTAGAATAAACTTCTAAAATTTATGAAGGATAAGACCTAAACAAAAATGTTTTATGATGTGAGTCATTATAGTTAATATTTTACCACCATTAAAGAAGTGCTTATAATTATTTTACTGTTTATATATTATTTTTATTATTATTTTATCTGTAATTCAAGCATCAAATAAATAAATTTATTTTTTGCATAAAAATAACTAAAGATTTATTTAAAAATATTTTTGAAATTTTTAATTTAATTTGGAATAATTCTGAAAAAAAAAACGCAGCCAGGACCGTACTGCGGACCTAGCGAATGCTATGCGAGAGCACTGGTATTTAAGCTATCTGCGAACTGATTGCTTGGGATGAGTTACTGGTATATAAGTTGTGCCGAAAGTTTGAGGACCATTTCTTCCGAATTGGCTGGCCATTGCAATTCTTTAGATTAATGTGCGAACGACCTAATGGTATGCTACTAATATGCCAAGTTTCATTCCGAATTGAATTTCTTAAGTCCTGCCTTCTCCTTGTAAATACAGAACTCGAACTTTAAAGAAAACTATATACCTCCTTTTTCTTAAGGTTGAAATTTTAACGTTCATAAACAAAATTAAACCTGAAAACCAGTCAATGTTTGTTTAAAAATAATAACTTGCATTTTGTCTCATATTTTTAAAAGTAATTACTTTTGAACCTTAATTTCATAATTTATTCTACTATCAAAACGTAGTTATCAGAGAAAATCGCTCTCCGTTTGACTTGAAATCATTTTTTTCATGACAATTTAAAATAAAACGTGTAAATTCGAGCAATCTGTCTTCCGCAATTGAGGTCTAGCTGGCTTAGTGGCTAAAGCGACAGATTTAGGAAGAGGGTTATCGGGGGTTCGAATCTGAGGTTTTTCTGCGTACTCTGCTTTTACTATAGTTTGCAATGAGGTTGACGCATCAAGCTTCCGGCAATTTCAACTTGTGGTGACTAACTCGTTTGCAATAACTTGTTCCAAGCTTGCACACATGACGTATCAAACTTGCTGCAATCTTCCAGATTTTCAGAGCAAGATTGCTGCAAACTAAATTTGCTATCTGGAACATTATATGAATGAACTATTGACCAGTAACAAAAATTAAGCTTAGTTTCATATACTTGAAAAATCGTTTTATTAAAAATATGCATTCTAAGTGGAGTTAAATTTAGGGTATATGGTGAGGTAAGCAGCTATAACAAATCTATTTGCATGATAAATCTTTGTATTCAATGTTCCTTTTCTGAACATTATCATTCAATGTATATCTTATTTACAAATGCTGAAGAGATTTTTTAAAAAGAGCATTTTCTTTCTGCTTTTATAAAACATTAAAATTTACCGAACAGCTTCAACCATAACAAAATTAGCATTTTCATCAGATTTGAAAATATAATATTTGTGCAGAATAATTGATCTTAAAATGATCATGGATAAAGCTAAATATATTTACTAATCGTTTTAAATTTCCTTTTTAAGAAATATACAATTAAAAATTTACATTCACGTAAATGTAAATTCTATTTCAGTACATTTTCAAACAAATTTATGAAATTTATTCTCAGACAACTTTTTATAACATTTATCGATCGCTGTTAAGCTAAAAAAAATTTAAGAATATTCAATAAATAACAATGTATCCTAGATAGCAATTTTAGTTTGTAGCACTCTTGCTCTTCATTTCTGCAAGCTTGCAGCAAGTTTGACACGGCAAGCTTGAAACAAGTTATTGCAATCGAGTAGAACACCGCTTTTCTAGTGTTAAATAGGCACATTGTAATCAGAAGATCAAAGACCCCTCCTGAGTCTTAAGTGATTCCCTCATTGATATCCAATGAATTTTTCCCTTCTTTTCCCTGAATATGGGATAACACGAGGCCAATATTGCCGCGCAATGAAATCATGCCCTTGCACATAAAGAGCGAACAATGGAGGTTTCTATCCGATGGAACAACAGCATGCTGTAGTCCTACAATACTGACCTCGGGTAAGCCCACCCCGTATTTCCTCGACCTTCACTTAACATTTTACTGTACCAGTTACAAGTAAGGATTTCACTCCGCTATGTAAACTTTTCAGCTGTGCGATAATTGCCGTGCCTTATTGTGCCGCAACTTATGGGGTCAGGAGTTTTCGGCCGGCAGAATGTTTTCGCTAATGAGTATCGTGTACAATGTTTTAGCGGCCTTTTCTTCGAACGCGACATTCTTCGGAATGAGTAATAGCCCAGTGGTTGGGTCGTAAGAAAAGGCCGAATTCGGAATTAATTAGGGGAAAGCTGGAAATTGTTTCAATCCCTTCAGTTTAGGTCTGGAATACAACAATCTGAACATAATAAGTTTTCCCTTTCTGGCTAGGTGATCGTTTGCAGCTGTGTGCAGATTTATACTCAGAAAGTAGGACTTTTTTCAATAATCGAGAAATATCCCCAAAACAACTCATGCTATCAAAAACATTGTCGTACAAAAGTTGTAGAGCTTAAAATTTTGAATAAGATGAGTACCAATACTTATTATATTCAATCAAAATTAAGCTCACAACTGCGCTAAGTACTGCCTAAATCGCGCTGGGAGCGAGAACGGACCAAGTTATAAGTTCACCTTACCTCCAATTATTATATATACATTCTAAATTTGTTCATGATACTTTTATAATTATTTCAAGGCTTTATTTAGTATATTTTGAAGGGAAAACAACCATTGTTTTTATGATTTAACAAAGGAAAACATCATGCGAAAATTTCAATAATGACTGAGCGCGTGTTTAATAATTAGAAGCAACGGATTTCCCATCCAAGGTAATTTCTTCAAAATAACTCGAAGATTCTTCTGCATTCAGATATTGCATGGCACTTTAAATAAATTACCGGTTATTTCGCAAAAGATATCTTCCAAAATCATAAACTGGGCTTGAAATAAAAAAAAAAATTTCAATACAAAAAGTACCATAAACGAAATCGCCAAGAACGGAGAAGAGTAATATAAAACAACTTTAAAGAAAGACCCTGAAAGAATGAAAGTTCCCACTACAAGGGACATGCTTATTGTTGTGGCTGATTAGTGAATATTTACCCATATGGACTTATGGGAAACACGTGCTCATCATTTATCGATCGTTAAAATACAAACACAGAGAGATTATGCGTTGAGACACCGCTTAGTCCCAAAGATACGTAAGGGAATAAATATCATGTTTCAGAGCTCTTTTATCAACAGAAAAACTTTTTCTAAGCCTAAATTTTTCTAGAAACGTTGTTAAAGAGTCACACATGGACGAATCGAAATATGGAATTTTTAAGACATATTTAAGATCTTAAGAGAGAGATTAAAGAGATATTTTCTTTTACATCTATAAATCCAAAGTTTCCGAGGATCTTGGGAAATCAATGAAAATAATTTTTTTGTTAAAGCCTCAGATCTATAGCAAGTGGTATTGTGGCAGATGAAAGTATAAATTGACACAATGCTTGTGAAATCGGAGTACATTAAAAAAAACTGTCAAAACTGTTGATAATAATTTTGCCGTTGTTACATTTAAACGGGAAAACAGAGTAATGCCTATTCATAGTTTCACTTCCAAGGTGAAAGTTCATGATGAATTAATTCCTGTTAATCCAGACACAATATTCAGAAGAATCTTTCTCCTAAAAAGTCTGATGCAGAGTTATTTTGAATTTGAGCTGGCTCATTTTCCATTGTCACTCTTTGATGAAGGATAACTGCGCAAGACCCAAAATTCAGTATTTTATGATATATTTTCTACTGAGACTTATGTGCATTTCACTTATATATGTGATTAATGGTGGATTTCTGTTATATATGTGATTAATGGTGGATTTCTGTTATATCGTGTGTTGTGGCAGGCAAAGGAATCATTTTCCTTCATCCTGACGAAATATGTTAACTACGCCAAAATGCACTTCAATAAAGGGGCCACAATAGTTTTTGATGATTAACTTGAAGATGCAATGAAAAGTACAAAATCGGTAGAACGTATCAGACGGACAAAGAAACACTTATCTGGTTATGTTATGTTTGATGAATCGATGTCAGCCACTATGGCCCAAGAGAATTTATTTCTCAAATTATAAGAAAAAGCAAAGGTTTATAAATCTGATATATGTTAAGTTTCTAAAAGAAGGTTTTGTTGTGAAGCAAGCTGAGGAAGATGCTGATTACCTAATAATAAAAAGTGCTTTGGAAATAGAGAAAAGAGGTCGCAATGTGTTGTGGTTGTTGGTGAAGATATCAACCTCTTGGTTATAATGGCAGCATCACCAATTCCGAAAACATTTTCTTCCTAAACCCTGGGAGAGATCAAGCAGAAGATATGCTTTATATTCGGCAGCAACCCTGAACATTGCTCCACAAATAAGGGACAATATATTGTTTCTTCATGCGTTCAGTGGTTGCGATGCCATATCTGATCTTTTCAGGCAGGGGAAGAAGAAATTTATCAATGTTCTGAACTGCAACATGTTGTGAACATTTTCCGTGATGAAAAGGCATGCCCGGATGAAATAGATGACGCAGGACATAAAGTTTTGATAGCCCTGTATCGGAGAAAGAAAAGTGAAGAAACAAGGGATTGGGATTCTCTGATATTTAAACTTTTTGAAAAATCACTAATAAAAAATAATTTCAATTTAGAGTTTCTCCCTCTCACTACAGCAGCTGCACATGAACACTCTCTCCGTGCATACCTACAGATTCAACTTTGGAGTGGATTTGCCAAAAGGTCCTTAGATTGGTGTTGGAAAGAAAACAAACATGGATTGTTCTCAGTCACCACCAAGAAGGAATCAGCTCCTCCAGCCCTTCTCTCTATGATATCATTGCAAGTGCGCAAAAGGGTGTGATTTGACTTGCACCTGTAGGAAATCTGGCATTAAATGTTCTACAATTTGCTATCACTACAAAGGACAAGGGTGTACCAATTCTCTAGAAGGTGGGAGGCTGAAATCGATATCAGGATGGAGGAGATAATTTTCGAAGTTGACCTAAAACATCTGAAAAATTGAAACAGATCTAAAACTTTATTTATTTAATATCACTTCAATTATGCGTAATTAAATAATAAGTATTAAACGCATTAAGTCATTGTTTTTCATTACGTTCTCAGTCGTTTTTGAAATTTTCGCATGATGTTTTCCTTTGCTAAATCATAATAACAATGGTTGTTTCCCTTCAAAATATACTAAATAAAGCCTTGAAATAATTATAAAAGCATCATGAACAAATTTGAAGAGTATATATAATAATTGGGTGTAGGTTGAACGTATAACTTGATCCCTTCTCGCTTCAAGCGCTTTATTAGCGATTTAAGCAGTACTTTGAAGCGCAGTTGTGAGCTTAATTTTGATTGAATATAATAAGTATTGGTACTCATTTTATTCAAAATTTTAAGCTCTACAACTTTTGTATTACAATATTTTTGATAGCATGAGTTGTTTTGGGGATATTTCTCGATTATTGAAAAGAATCCTATTTTCTGGCTACAAATCTGCACACAGCTGCTAACGCTCACCTAGCCGGAGGGAGGAAACTTAGCATGTTCATTCCAGACCTAATCTGAATGGATTAAAACAATTTCCAGCTTTCCCCTAATTAATTCCGAATTCAACTGCCCAACCACTGGGCTTTAAGCACTATTTAATTCTTAGCCCTCTGGGCTCGGGCCCGCCCGAGACTGTCCCGTTCAACACGGGAGTAACTGGGGTGTTTTCAGGCGTTTGAGGAAGGTAGGTAGTTTCCGAGACCACCCGGGAGAATGGGTGGTGGGTCCTCCGACAGTGATTGATTTGTGGTTTTGACTACTCATTCCATCGGAGTGAAGAAAATGAGGGTGAAACTGCATTTATATTAGAAGAAGAATAAATAAATAAATCTAAAATTTTCTTCCTGTGCATTTCATTACAATATCTATAAGGAAATTTTTTAGTTATTTTATGCAAAAGATATTAAAACTGTTAATTTTCGTACAAACTTTGAGAAAACTCTTTCCTTCTGTATTTAACACTTTTATTGAGTTACTTTTCGAAAAGAAATCTTTGAGATTTCAGTTTTTTTATCTTAAATTTAACTACTGACTGATTTATTTATTTATTGTTTGTTTGTTTGCATTGATCCAAGGAAATTTTGCCTAAGAAAATTATTTAGATAACCTAAATCTTTCGAATTTTTCTCAAATTCTGATTTATAAACTTTTCAAGATTGATACATTTTAGCGAAATACGGTGACTATTAATTAGTCTTAAAATTAACTATTGAAAATCTAAGTTGAAAACTGCAAATAAGATTGATGAATAAAAAATTGAAATTAAGTAAAATTTGACATGCATTGAATTTTAATTAAAAAACAACTACTATATCAATAATTGGAAAATTATAAACCGCTTGATATATATCTGTTTTATAGAAGAATTCCTGTTGTTGTGCTAGTCCAGTTTCGTGCTGAAAGTGTTATATTGAATTTGATATATACTAATTATGAAAATAATTTTAAAGCACTTAATATGGCTTCTGAACCGATAATTTGATATACTGCTAGATCTACACAAAAGTAACTCTTGGTCTCAGCAAGATTTTGCTTCATATGAATAAAATGAAGAATATTTTTGCCATAGATAGTAATAATTTTGCCGAAGAATAACGCGAGGATGGATTTTTGTATGTTTTCTTACGTATTTTAATTGTAATGTGTTTAAATTTCCAGATTTGTAAAAAAATGAAAGAAGAACTAACGATTTTCTTTCTCGTTTATATACGTTTAGCACACTTTGTAGTATAAAAGCAGAAGACACTTTAACTTAAAGTATTATTTTTATTATTTGCATTTCAATGAAATAAAATGCTCTAAAGAACAAAATAATTTTGTTGAAGAAAAGGGAAAAGCTAGATAAACTATAGCACTTAAATGCGAATATTATAAGATAGTTTTTTTCAGTTTTGAAGGAAGTTCATAAAACATTGAAATTATTATTTTTATATAAACTAAGAAAAATGTAATAAACAAAACGTCTCTCTTAACCGTAGTGCAAACTATATTACTGATGACCAGTAAAAAGTATTGATCTGTATTTTATGTCCACATTATAGTCAGTAATTCTGTGTCATACGTTTAGAAAGTAATTATATTTGGATAAATTTTTCTGCTTTACGCAAAAAGTATACAAAAAGTTATAGACAGAAATTAATCATTTGTAATGAATTTATAATATTACCTTTATTTTTTATCATTAAAAGGTTTTATACTTAAGAAATGAGCAAATACATCTGTGATAAAAATCCACCCAAAAAATCATTCCTGTTCCTTCAATCGCTATTTTTTATTGAATGCGAGATGAGCTTTTTAATGCAAATGAAATTATCAACTGCTTGTAAAAAAGTACTGATTTGCATTCTATGTCAACTTTTAGGTTTTTGGTTATTATTTAAAAAAAAATGTTTATATTTGGATTAAATTTTATTCATCACACAAGAAGCATTTTAAAAATTATGGAGGAAAATTTAACAGTCATAATGAATTTACAATATCACCCTTTTTATTATTAAAATGTTTCAAACTTAATAAATGAGCAAATAGATTTGTAAAAAAGAAATTCCGAAAATCCATCCCAGTCATTTCAATAAATGTTTTTCTATTTACAACGCGAGTTGAGCTTGAAAACGCAAATGACAATCACTGGCCATCGTTTCTTTGTTGGCAACTGATAGCAGCGGCAGGGAGTCCCGCTCCTGTAATTTCTTAAGGAAGGGAAGTCCATCGTAAACTTACTCAGGGTTTTGAGGCAGAGAAATTTTACATCGGGCTCAGAGAGTTAAATTTAAACTGCCAATCTACAGAAAACGAATTCCATTTTCTCTCAGCTTCTTCATGTACTCTCGGCGCCATTTTTTTAATAAAATGATTTGGCTTTCTTAAAAAATATATAATTACATATCAACTAAATCTACACTTAAGATAACATCAGAATATTGAAGGAAAATTTAAAAATTATCAAGACAAAACAGTTTTCGGTTTCTCTCTACTTTTGAATACTGTTAAAGAAACACATTTAAGATTGTATTTCTCTTCCTAAATATCAAACCAGTGATAAATTACTAAAAAGTCAACCTCCTACACATGTATTTTCTTTTATATGAAATAGAAACTATCTTCAAGTAAATTCTATTTATTTAATACCGAAAAACGCATTAAAGATTGTATTTTTTAAAGAAAGGCATTTGGTTGGCGGAAGGATCTTGATTTATAGAGGTCTATATACAGAAAAAAAGCCTTTTTAGAAATAAGGTGAAATATTTTCAGCCTAATATTATCGCAACTACCAGCATATAAATTAGAAGTCATACTGATAAATAGACATGAATTAACCTACCTGCCCACACTGGACAAGAGAAAGCTGAGGTTATTGCCAATCATTTTCAAACGCAATTCCAATTAAATAACTTTGGTACTAACAGCGCAGAACTTAGTTATTTCGAATTCTATTACAAAATTCAATGCTCATAACTCCACTACTAAATATGAAAAAGTAAAGGACTCTGAAATTTCAGATTATCTAAAGAAAATCAAAATTAAAAAAGCCCCTAGTATAGACAGTATTACCGATAAAATGTTAAAAAACCTCCCATTCCAAATTATTCTTAAACTTACTAATCTTTACAATGCCATGTTTCGAATAAATTACTTCCCTGGGTGTTGTAAAACTGCCAGGAGTTTGCCCATTTTAAAACCTGGAAAGGACCCCACCAAACCCATCAGCTACAGACCTATTTCTCTCCTTCAGACTCTCAGAAAACTAGGCGAAAAATTAATTTTAATCCCAAGTATGCTAATAAAACTGGAATTCCCATTCCTCAACAGTTTGGCTTCACGCCTCTTCTTTCCACTACACACCAGCTTCTCAAAGTTACTGAGCATATTTTTGAAGGAAAATCAGACAATTTGGACACTGCGGCTATTTTCCTTCACATTGCCAAGCCTTTGATAAGGTTTGGACTCAAGGTCTCATTCATAAACTCATTGCTTATAACTTCTCACACTACATAATTGCTATTATCCAATCTTAACTCCAAGACATACACTTTGTTGTAAGCGTCAAAAATACTGACTCTTCACCATGGAAAAGCCATGCCGGTGAGCCACAAGGGGAAATTTTGATCCCTGTAATTTTCATGAATGATATGCCTAAAAAAATGATATCACCCTAAGTCTCTATGCTGATGCTACAGAAATTTTTGCTCAAGGCAAAAAACTCAATAATCAGGTAGGATAGTCGTATTTTTAGTAAGAATATTAGGTTTCTGTTTACCATCATAAAACTTAGTATAGTTTTGGAGGATGTATTTTGATATAATTTTTTACCGAGACACCATCCATTGGACCCCTTGCTTCAAAATGTCTGCACGTGCTAGAAAAATGAAAATCGCTTTTCCTGAGTATTTTTGTTGCTAATAATTTTGCATAAAAGCTATGGATAGTCGAATGTGACAAAGAAAAGAAAATTTAAGCACATTTTATGTAAATATATATAGCTATGTACTGTCAGCACAGGATGTATCGCATATACATAGGCTATGAGGGCTATTTTGGGATGGAATTTGTAATTTTGAACCGCGGTCAGATGGCGAGGACGATACCTGAACTCCAAACTTCCGCACCACACCAACGGGAGGAAATTTGGACCCAACGGATTTAACGTCCACCAAACCCTCTTACACGGCGGTTCCTCGGTGGAATCGGATTTCGCACCTGGAACCCTCCGGTCCCCTATGTTGAGACCTTAACACCAGGACACCGCAGAGAGAAATTGTGCTTATGGCATTTACAAGAAGACGAACATTTTTTTTGCAATTGCAGGAGATGAGCTCCTGGCATTTGTCGGATGCTTCTGGAAGATTTGTCCAAAAGGGTGTATAAATGAAGTTTCTATTTTTTTCCATCCACAATCCTCAGGGATAGTGAGTGTTGTACTATTCACTACACATTGGCGCCAGATGGCAGCCTGTAAGGAATCACGTTATGAATGCTGTCTCGATGCCGCAGATGCAGGTGGAACATTTTCAATTGCACGGTTGTGCTTTGCAAACAGACACTTTCTGCATTCATTAATGTCTTCAACTGTACTAGTTGTGTTGTACATATGTATATTGTACAAAAGTATGTTATATTCATTAGCCTACATATCACCCAAATTACTTGACAAACGAATAAAAACTGGTGTTACTTCATCATATATATACCATGTTTTCTATGCTGTCAGCTTTCCTATTCTGGCAAATGCTAATCCTGTATTACACCCCTTTAATGAGTGGAAAAAGGGTGAAGTACCACATTTGTCCTTTGACAGTGAATTAGCTAAGCGACGAATGGCAATAAACCACTTATTCTTGCCTATTCTAAATTCTAACCATGATTCCTCGAGTCACATTGCATTGAGTTGTCTGAACGCAAATAGAATAATCATGTAAATATCTGAGTCAACTGTCGTAATCGTTTCTTTTCGATGACCACGTATAACTACAGGTTGAAAGTGCAATAATAATCTATCTTCAGCTTCTTCATGTGACTATGCTGAAATGCCTTCTATATCCAATTGAAGCTGAGTTGGCGTGTGTTTCAAAATATCTTCATCAACGCAAATCACTAATTTATAAGAGGTAAACTTCATTTCTTGTATAGTCCCAGCGAGGTTAAGGAACAATTGGGACTTATTTGCATCTTCCATAAAAAAAAGTTCGAAAATATCTTCGGAATCATTGTGCGTGCTTTAAGAATAATTGTTTGCCACTAGACTTAGGTGTGTCTGATTTTAAACTAACGTCAATATACCTGTCAAACATAATATCTACACTCGCACTATCTTCAAAACAATGTAGCAAATGTGGAATAAAAGTTATTTGTGCGTATGGTCCGAATGTTTTAGCAGTATATGTTAGTAATATATGTATCAGTGCTTCACATTCGATGACAATTGCGGTAACGCTTAATGATGATTTTCTCTGACCTGGCAGTTGTTTGTACCAATGACACTGCTTTTTTATAATAGTAAATTTTTAGAACCCTTTTTAAAATATCCAAATTTAGAAATGAACTGTGAATATTTAAGTTTCTCATGAGAAAAAAATATATCCACGTCTTCTTGTCGTATTTGATATGCGGTATCTAACTTACAAAATAAATTTGAATTCAGTTTCAAATTTACAATTTGTTTTTTTTAGAGACCACTCTCAAGCATTTAATCTTGAAGAATGTGATGTTATTTCTTTTTAAAGTAGTATGAATAGTAGTACTGCACTTATTAATCCCTCTTTCACGTCAAAGTCATACTGGTCCTGATCTATTTTCTTTGCCCTCACCAGGTGGCGAATACGGTGGGGGGGCTATAAGGCTACAGCTCCCCCTCCAGAGCTAAACCAAAATTCTTGATTTTATTTAAAATCACTACAACTATTTGTTCCTAATTTTCATTTTAGAAAAATATTAAAATTGTGACAACATTGTTTTCTGGCTTAACAGTCTCGAAAATGTTCCTAATTTTCTAGTCATTTCACTTGTACTTGTAGCGTTAATGCGGTCGAAAACATTTTTTCGCTAGTTTTTCATAGCATTTTTTATTAAATTATTGAAAGTATTGTAGTGTTCTTTATGATTCTTATTGTCAGGTGAGGAACGTCTGTAAGGATAAAGTATTTTGGTTTACATAAGCCATGAGGTTTGACATTCGTCACTACGTTACAAAATTTTTATGACCTGAGTTCCCCCTCCGACCCAAATCCTGGATTTCGCCACTGGCATTCACTGATTTTTTTCGAACCATCACGTTACTAAGAACAGTAACCAAATATTCTCCGTTAATTGAATGTCCATATTTACGATAAGTTGCTAGGGGTGCAAGTTTATTTTAGCGGTCTCAAATGAACTTATTACCTTACGTTAATTTTTTTAAAGAATTTTTCATCGCCTAAATGAACTTCTGTATTGCAAATTTTTGGGCAAATCCCTAATGTTAAAGACTGAACAACACGTTCATTTCTTCCAACGACATTAAAAAAAATAAACAAAAATTAGTAGTGTCACTGCTTTTAAGTGATGATTTCTTATGTGGTTCTGATGTAGAAGATATCACGGTTGTCTGTTTTACAGAGTTTGCTCTGCAGTTCATAAGTGTCACATTTATTACGGCAAACTTTACGATACACAGTTTTATTTTCTTTTACCGTTTGCTCCATTTCTTTTCCCTTATCAAACTGTTCCAGCCGAACTGTTTTAGGAAGAAGCCCATAGTAACTAAAACTTTCTAATGCTTCCGATATTGATTTATATCAGTTGTATTGGCTGATCGAATTAAAGGTAAACTTGAATTGTATTGAGACAAGAAACAAAGCTCCCACTAGGCTTTTAGCGGCAAAGCCACTGGATACGTAGTTAACATCGACAAGCTGAAGTTTACGTCTTTTCGACACCTTGGATCTGTTATTTACTTGCTACAAAAAAAATGGATTAGCAATTTCACAGAATTATAACGAAAATTAAAAAATATATACATAACCATACACAAGATATATTAATTGCCGTTTTTTAAATTTTTCTTCTGTTCTGACCCACTATTCGCAATTTTGCATGTAATTTAAGGTCTTGTATGGAAATTAAGGTTTTTTTATTAATTTATTTGTCATATTTTACTGATTATAGCCATTAAGTGTAAGAATGACAATGACAGAAGAATGAAAAACAAATAAAAACAGCAATTTGACATTTTTACTTGCATCCGTGGACAATTTTGCCGAAATTTTAAAACTAGGAGTCTGATTCATGGGATCTGGGCCGAATTTTGAAGCTGAACACATTCACAAATGACATACCAAGTTTCTTGCTGGTCAGCAGAAACCTATAATATTTTGGAGCTAATTTGCCTCACTACAACACCATTCTGAAATCTGTTCAAAATTATATTCCAAACCTTCAGAGTATTTTTTCCTGAAAAAATTTAAAAAATTGTTCTGAAATCAAAATCTATAACACTCCAGTTCCCTGGAAAAAAGAAGTTAAGTATCGAAGAGTTATTTTAGATAGATGCCTCACTTTTAGACCCCATATTTAATATAAAAAGGAAAATTTAATTAAGCTTTCAGAGCCCAGTATTCTCTTATTTGCAGGAACTCTATACTCTCCATCCAAAACAAACTGCTCATCTACCAAGCATATCCGATTATAACATATGCTAGTCCTGTTCGGGTCTCCACAGCTGCCACAGATTTTAACATCATTCAGATCCTGGAAAATAAAACCATTCGGATGATTGTGCAGGCCTCTTGGTACTTCAGAAATGATGATATTAGAGAAGCTCTCAAAATCCCTTCTCTCAAAGAATTCATCATTAAATAATCAGAAAAGTTTTATAAAAATATTAACCAAATTGATAACATCACGATCAAAATATTCCTTCCTATGATAGTTCCCTTGAGATTTATCGCAAAAGACCCAAGGCTATTCTTCATGAATAAATTCTCTTTTGAATTGTAAGCAAAATCCCTCCTCTGTTTTTATCAGTTCCCAGCCTGTTTTTGGCAATCTCTGGTAGCTCAGTTGGTTTGATGTGCTACTATCATGCGCCTGACCAAGGTTCGAACCTTGCGTCTCGTTATGCTTCGTCAGAATCATCGCCAAGAAACCTTTTTACTCTATTTTTTAAAAAAATGCATTTTTCTTGCGTAAATCTTCCTCAACTTTTCTTTTTCTCTCTTTGAGCTTTTATTTTAAATTATTTTTTATAATTTTTAATTCAATTTATTTGACTTTAAATTTTTAAATCCTTTTCAATTTTTAATATGGACAGTTTTTCTACTTGGATTTTCATTGCTCACTACAAATTTATCCTTATCAATAAATGTAGGTGATGGCCCCCGATGTGCTACAGATAAAAACTTCATCATCATGAAGCGAAATGGATAAATAAACCTTTCTTAAAACATGTATTTTAAATTCTTCTTACTTTAGATGAATTAATTACATCCTAGTAAATTATGATAAAGAATTTTTTTATAATTCAGTTATTGATTATATACAAAATTTAACTTTATTTTTTAATTGTAATAGGTAATGAAGCTTACAGGCAGACAATCAAACTTTCAATGTACTTATGAAGCATTACTATTAAAGTATTAAATACTACAAATTATTTATATTACAGAAAGTTGAAACGATGCTACGTATGAAAATATATTTTTTCTCAGAACGCAGTAATAATGTTTAAAAACCAATTTTATTTTTTAAATCTGTTAAAAAAAGAGAAATGTATATCCTTTATGATGCACAAAGTAAGAAGTGTTTAAAAAGAGAAGTTTTTAAAAAAGCTTAAGCAATCAACTTGAATCTAAAATATTATGCATAAATAGCTGCTTTGTTTATCAATCATTAGTGAGTTAGCAGTACGAAAATAAAATAATAATAAATAATAAAATAATAATAAAATAAATAAATTCACACCACAAAGTTTACTTTAAAAGAATACAAAACTTTAAACACAAAACTACAAACTTCAAGAGAATTAAATTCATATTTTCAGCAATCTTTGAGAATTTAAGTTTCAAACATCTTGCTCATTTCGAAATATTCTTAATGCAGCATTTTATTTATAGGATCTATAAAAAGTGGTAATAAAATTGATAATAATAATTGGTAATATAAATAGTTTTGTTTAATGTATCTTCTAACTATACAGCAGCAAAAATCAGTTTGTCATAATTCATTTAAGATCGTAGCATTCAATTTAATATTTGCACCTAAAAATTAGTGAATTATCATTTTAAGAAAGAAAGTAGACTAAAATTGCGATACAAAGCCATTTCTAGGTTTCAGGGGTGACAAAACCGCAAAATTGCAACCTGTTTGCTAAGGAAAGTACAGATGGACAATTGAATCTATGGGTGGTCAAAAGATAGCTGGGTCTTTTTAACAAACGTCCCAAATAAAGGGGAAAGCATCGTCGAGTATTTTCTAATAATACAACGGAGTTCTGCAGTAGCTGAGCCACCGAAGCCTAAAGGTTAACGGAGGTCACGGCAGGATGTGGTATCGGAATTCAATGTCTAGATCAGCAGTCCAAGAAGATGGGAGGAAGAAGAGAAAAGGAATTTTCTAGCCCCCCCTTCTATTGTCCCTTAACCCTCTTGAAATACACCTCCCCGTTTCATAACATTGTTGGACACTGGTCTTGTTGGGACAAGAACTTGTCATTGTTCGCTCCTTCTGCGCATGCGTATTATTTTATTGCTCTACAACCATATCTGAAAGTAGCTTCACCGAAGATAGTCGTCTTTTAGAAAACCATTTTGAAAAGTTCCAGCGTGTGTACCGGACTTCTTTCATACTCTCTCGTAACTTCTGGAAGTGCAGTCGATATTCTGAGTGCTTCTTTAACGTGATTATCAAAACCTGTGTCGGGGTTTATACTCTATTCGTCAATAGTTTCCGGTCGGTAGCAAGAAATTCGAAGAAAAGTTATATATCGTTTGCCAGAGGATCAAGTGCGATATGCAAGATATATTTTAGATGTCATTAGAAGTTTTGAAATCGTGAACTTAGATACATGCAATAAATAGCCGTGGTCGAATGCAAAAAGCCATGGAAAACTTTTCAATAAACATAGAATTCGGAGAGGTGACCTTGAGGACTGCAGCAGATATTGTTCAGCACAGGATTCGATTTCACCTTTAAATTTAGAACTATCTCAATCCTATATTCTTTTGGATGAACACACCAACAGCGATCTGCCGTCATTCACTTATTCTAAAGACTTGATCAACTCTGAAGAAAAATGTCGGAAAGTTCTAACAAGCAGCAGAAGTCTTTTGTATACTCTGAATTTGGACATCCCGAAAGACAAAGAAAGAAGTTTAAAAAGTGATTGGATATCTAAGAATGGCAGTCATCACGGCAGAGAGAGAGAGTTTCACATAAGATATACATTGAAGATAATTTTTATATTAACGTATTATCAAGTCACGTCGATTACGCATGCAATCGCACTGATCAAAACTTGAAAGTTTTAAAATGGTTCATAAAATTTGATGTCTTAGTAAAGGCTGAAATAACTTGTCTGCCAACTAATATCTTAAATCACGTTGCTGATTGCATGCATCCCGAATTAAATGATCCAGAATTCGTGATAGTGTGTTTTAAAAAATTAGGATCTCAGTTAATAAAATTCCTGGTTACTAGAGAAGCTTCGAAGCATCAAAAAAGAATAAATTTCTTTTATCAATTCTATCGAACTGGCCTGATGTCAGAAGAAATGGTTTGGTTTGAGGCATGGGACACCCCCAGCGCTGGTCGTTTAAATGAATATTTGATGGAGGAAATTTCAAAATCTAGGTAAGTTTCACTAAAATTATTATTTTGTCTTTTCTTTCAATTTGAATTAATATTGAACGAACCTTTTTAAAAATATATTTCATGTTAATGATTAAATTATATACTACAGTGAACTCTCGATATCTCGAAAACCTTGATATCTCGAAAAAATATTTTTCCCCTTAAAATGTCGTATTTATCTAATGTTAATTTCAATTCCTATCTCGAAGTGTTTTCACTCAAAACCTTGATATGTCGAATTTTTATCGAAGCGAAAAATATTTTTTTCCCTTGAAAATCGCTGTTTAGTCACATTGTGACTTTCATGAAGATCTCACATAGGGGATGCTTCCCAGAATTTGCTGCAAAAGGGACAATATCACTCCCTTTACACCCAAATGGATATTCAAGGTCGCATAGTATCGGCTGGATCCGATGGGTGTCATTCTCACCAATTCGTTACGCAAGCGTATTAGCTGTTGTGTTTATGTAACAGGTTCAACAAACTTGACTACACGTGTTAAATCAGTCTGCGAAAAACGTTTGTGGGGTGTAGTTGCGATTAAAAAGTGTGTGAATTGCCAGTTAGAGTTGCAAAAATGGAAGGTGGTGCCATGGAGACGAAAAAAGTAAGTGTTAAACGAAAGTTGAATGTGTTGACAGTAAAGAAAAAGGTCGAGATTTTCGAAGCTGTTGATAAAGGAGGGAAGAAAGGACAAATCGCCAAGGATTTTAAAATTCCAGCATCGACTTTATCTACAATACTAAAGGACAGAGAGAAAATTAAAAGACTTTTTGAACTGAAAAAAGGATCTATGAAGAAGATTCGAATTGAGATCCTGAATTAGAAGAATGCTTCATAAAATGGATTAAACAATGCAGAGATTGTAATTTACCTATTGGAGGCAATGAGTTGAAAGAAAAAGCGGAACAATTTGCATGGAAGCTGGGTTACGAAGACTTCAAAAGCAGCAATGGATGGCTGAAAATCTTTAAAAACCGTCATAACATTGTTTTTAGAAAATTGTGTGCCGAAAGCCAATTAGTGAGTGATGAGCTTTGTTCGGAATGGATAAAAACTCCTGATCTTCTACAAGAATATTCAGTGCTGATGAGACTGGGCTTTTCTTCAAAGCATTGTTAGACAAAACTACAGTTTTCCCAAGGAGAAACCTTCCATGGAGGAAAACAAAGTTAAGAGCGAGTACCGTTACTTTTAGCTACCAACATTGAGTAGGACTAAGAAGATTGCTTCATTGCTGATTGGAAAGTCTAGAAACCCAATGTGCTTTAAAGGAATTAAGTCATTTCCACTTCATTATAAAGCAAATAAAAAAGCTTGGATGACGAGTGAATTTTTCTTAGAGTGGTTAAAACAAATAAACAAGAAAATGTGTATAGAGAAGAGGAAAATTGTTTTATTCATTGATAACTGCACGGCTCACAGCCTTATCCCTGAAACGAACGCAGTATAGGTGGTTTTCCTCCCACCTAACACGACTTCCAAGCTGCAACCTCTAGATCAGGGGATAATAAGAAGTTTTAAAGTTTTTTACTGGAAGGAACTTGTAAAGAAGGTTGTGGACTCAATTGATAAAAAACAGAAAATGAAACCATTTAATATGCTTGATTCTATGAGGATGGCAGACAGAGCCTGGATGAACGTTTCACAAAAGAAAATCAAAAACTGTTTTGAAAAAGCTTGTTTTTCTACTGTGGAAAGTGAATCAGATGAGGAGCAGGAACACCACACAGAAACGCACAAGTGTGAAGAATGGGAGAAGGTTTCAAAAAACCTCAACCTTTCTAAAACGCCAACGTTTTAAAAATTTACGGAGTTCGACTCGGAGGTTCAAGTGTGTGGACTGATCATGAGATCTTTTCTTAAACAATTTCTTGGCCTTCGAGTCATGAGGAAGAGGTGAATGTCCCAGCAAACACCAACATTACTGCGGGTCAGGCTAAAGATGCTGTTCACATCATGTTCATGGAATGTTCATAAAACGTGGAAAAAGAGGATTTCGGAGCTATTTTTTGGATTGAAAACTTAGTAGAAAAGCAATTTGAAAAGAGGTGTCGCCAGGTCATTATGCTGGACTTTTGAAAGAAATTCTAAGTAGTAGTAATTTATTACAAATACATTCTGTTTTAAAAATTTTATACTTCTATGTAAATTAATATCACTGCTCTGAATTAATATGGAAATTATTGCTGTTTTCAGACATTTAGCTCTATCTGGCTAAAATATTTTACAATATATTCCCTACCTTGTAATTATGTGTAATTTTTAATGTTTGGGAGGGTAACCTCATTATCTCGAAAACTCGCTATCTCGAATTTTTTTCCGGGTCCCTTCGATTTTGAGATATCGAGAGTTTACTGTAGTATAATTTTAACTAAATCAAGTTCTCTAAATGGAAATAGTGTTA
>BGPR01005325.1:72880-95524 GCA_013235015.1 Araneus ventricosus
AAGAAATTGTGTTCTATTGTAGAAAAATAATATTACACAGTCTTATACACAATATTAAAAGTAAAAAAGAAAGTCGTTTACCTTTGCGCTTATGAAACTTACGAAGATTCAAAAACCATTATCTTTTAATGTGATAAAATCATTATCTTCTTCACAATTTCATGGCAATGGGAGAGAAAATGATATTCCTGCTTTTGAATGAACAGCTGCAGAGCTCAAGATGACAAAAGAAATGAAGACACACTGGCGAATAATCCTACTCAGGAGATATAAGTCAAGTGAGGCTTGCCAATTTAATTTTCATATCCATTGCAAATTTTGCGTTTGTTAGGTGTAATATTACGTCTATATACAGCTTAAGACAACATACAGTGAAATGTTAGATTAAGGGTTCCCAACCGTTTTTCCCTCGTCTGCCCTTTGATTGTTCTTTTTGTTTTCGCTACTATCATAATGTTACAAAAGTCTTTCAGTGGGTGTATGGTGTAAATAGTCCAACACGCAGGATAATGGAGAATGAAGGTTTATTTACAGATATGCAGGAAAACACGTAGCACAGGTACAGGAAACAATAGTTCTTGCACAGATTACCAATGTAAACAGATAACAATTCACAGGTAATAACAGTTCAGCACTTTGTTACCTAACAACACAAACAGTCAGCAAATAACTAGTAACGACAATAACTGCACTTTCAATAGCGCTCAGCTCACCAGCTTCCTAGCTCGCACTGCGGACAAAACTCTAAAGTAGTTCCCAATGGATCAACGCTACTACAGCTCGGCGTCTAACAGCTTACTAGCTCGCACAGCGGATAGAACTCCAAAGACGCTCGTGCTCCAAGGCGATCCCAGTCGATCAACACACCCTCCGTCATCCAAGCGCTCTCCTTATATAGTCTCTCGCGGCAGGCCGTGACGTCACATGGAATCTTCTAGTACATTCAAGCGTATCTCCTCTGCTAATAGAGATATCGAGAAGATTCCAGAACCTTTGAGATCCCATATTTCGTGGCCAAATTTGTCGCCAAGGTCAGGGATCCAGAGGTGGCTGCTGTCGGTCATCTCATACTTACACCTGTAAAACTCTCTTCCCAACCATAAGACTCACATTGCTGCGAAGCGACTTTCCATGTTTGTAACAATAACCAACTCCTCCCCTCCCCACAACGATTCGTCTATACAAAGAAGTTTTTATCAATATTGTTAAGGTTAGTTTAAGTTAGTTTAAAAGTGAAATGACTCAAATGACAAACATTTTCAGAACTTTTTATTATTTTACATTTTATTCCATCGCTACAATAGTATTAGTTCAAAGCTAAAGTAAATGAAACTAGTATAAGTTCTTAGTCCAGTGTTACCGGGGTCTGATCAGAGATCATCAGACACAGACTAACAGCACAGCAAGATTTAATAAAACTTCTTGAATAATGGCCTATTTACAGGTCATATTTACAAATGATTTGTACATTCAAGAATACAGAATAAAAAGCCCCGGAGATATATCGCGAGAGTCAATAATGAACATAACTTGACTTAATCGAAGTTACTAAGGTGAGTTTACTCGTGATGCAACTGATAGTCAGTTCAGGTACTATGAGAGTTCCGCAAATAGTAACAACTCAGGGCGAGTTCTACAGGCACCGAGAATCGGTAGATGCAATTGAGGTTTATCGAACGCTCAATAGATTTCAGCAATCCACCACAGGGATTAAGATAGCCAGGCTCTGGCTTCGCGGTCAACACCCACTTTGCTCAGCACTGTCCTTGCCACCCCGTTGCTTCGAGGTTCTCAGCCATTACTTTGTTCAGTTTTAAATACTGCATGAAGATCAGTGGAAGTATACTCCGGATGAGTAAGAGATACCGGGGGCGGTATTTCACAGCGAGGTTATGCAAAACGCCAGCAATCCTCCAAAGGGATGCTATTATGCAATTCTACAGCTCACAACAGGAGCTAGCCTAACCAAGGATTTGGCTAATTGTCACGGGATCAAAAAACGCTCGTTTAATCAAATTCAGATTCCGCAATCCAACACCTCGGAGTAACACCCCGTGTGTTTACTTCTCAGTCTATCCTCTCTCTCTTCCCTTCTTAAACCCCTACCCTTCAGACCCCAGAGGAGTGGCCGAAGGATTCATTCTCAGTGATTTGTCAGCGGACTGAAAAAATCATCCAACCGCAGTCTGCGCTCTCCTTCCAGGTAATCATTGGAAGTGGTCAACGCCTAACTCCCGTCTTTTGTCGGCTCTACTTGGGAGGCCTATACAAACGATATCGCGCCGTCCTCTTCTGAACCCCTCTGTGTTTGCGTAAGACGGGGACGTTTACGTCCAGTTTTATGATTTCTGACGCTTCCCTCTCAGATGCCTTAAGGTTTTCTTGTGTGGTCCGTAGTGGGAATTAGGGAGGGAGAGACCTCACAATAGCATTGCTATTATTTCCTTCCAACTTATAAGGATTGCTTAAAATTACATTTCGTAATAATCAACTATTCAAGTATTAAATTGCAAGTATTCACATGGAGAAACAAAATTTTCTAACCTTTTTAATCCCTTATGTTTTCATGTTTCCGCCATTAACAACTTTCATTTTGAATTTAATTTGGGAATCTCTGAGTTAGATCATATGTTTTGATATGTTAGATATATGTTTTTGATAATTTCTCTTTGTTTACTGCATATACAAGAAAGTAAAGAAGCAGAATTATTAACTATGCCAATAATAATCACTACGCATTGTAAAACTATTGTAAAATTTGATTTGAGAAGTAGAATCTTAACCTTTTTAGAAAAGTTCCACATCCAGTATTAAAAAATCCATTTTCCAATATTTGCTGGATCTCCTAAAAATAACCGTGAACTCAAACATTCAGTAATTAGTTTTGAATAAATAAGAAGTTTACTTGAAGTTCAAAGAAAAGAAAAATACTTTGCAAAAGGGAATTTTTCCTCCTCATGAATAAAAAGAAGAATCTTCTCTTTCTAAATTTAAACCGCAAATACGCAGTCATAAGTATATGTTTTACTTCTTCCAAATGAACTATTTAAATGGTTTCCCTTTTTATAGCTGTTTCAACGGTTCAGAGAGAATATCCATTTCTTTAAATAAACTTGTAATCAGAGTCCATATTTTATTGACTTTAACAAACTCTGTAAAAAGACTTCAGACAGGCGTTTCAGAGAGTAAATGATTATTGATTTTACGGCAATGTGTCTAATGAATATTTATGACTCTGAAAGTCGTTTGCTTATTCATGGCAAAAAAGTAGAAACAGTTTGAGGAAAAGAAATAGAATAAAATCGTTTCAAATGCAATATTTTATCCTTTTTCTGTCTTTAATAAAAAATAAGTTTTTCATTATTGATGACAAAGTCCGTAAAAAAATTTAGAGAGATTTAATATTCAAATGCGTTTTGTCTTTCTGTATGGAAAATGACTTTTTTATTTGTCAAAACATTTTTGGAAAAGAAGTTTTTGTCGTCATCCAGATGATTATGTAGAATAAAGAATTTAGTAAGTCATATTTTATTTAAATGTTTTCCTAGATTGTCATGTTAATTTAAATGAAGTAGAAAATTTTCTGTTTTGAATTGTTTAGGAAATACATATATTGTTAAAAATAATGTCTAAGAAATTACAAACAAAATTGCAATTTCCCACTCATTAATATTTCTTTAAATTGTTCTTACTTGGACAAAAAATGCATTTTAAATTAAAATACTTTATTATTATCTTTTCGTGCAAGAAATGATTTGCTTTATCAATTGAAATTGATTTATAAAATTTGTTTTTACTTTTCAAAAATTCATAAACAACTCAATGTGGCTTTCACAAGCACATTTTGATGGTATGATATTTGAGATTGTATTAATGCAATAAATTGTTTTTTTTTTAATTTACTAAAAATTCATTTTAAATACCTTCCACTTGTAATCATACTAAAATATGATTAAATACGTAGTAAAATCTTACAGGAAGAATCTTAATTTTATGCATCCCATTGGCAAGGAATTCATTTTTATTATTGAATATGTTTTCTAAAAGTGCACAGAAACACACAAAAAAGAAATCTTTAATCTATATAATAAAACCATCAAGGGGTTTCATAAATGAACTTATTGGAATAAACCTTAATATTTATTGCGATGAAAATTTTGATCCTCTCATACCAAACGAGGCGGAATCGGGCGGTCTAAAAATTTCCGCCTAACAGCGACAAAGGACGGTCCGAGGCGGTTGGCTTCTTCTGAGGGGAGATGAGGCTCTGAGATCGCTTAGGAGATAAGCGCGTTGGGGGGTCCAATTATCCTTGTAAACCACAACCCATTTCCGTGCGCCTTAAGGGAAGGTTATATCAGGGGGGTGAGTTGTGGGGAAAATGACCACCGAGGTTGGGAGAGTCCAATTCATGACGTTTCCTCCCAAAAAGTCCTGGTTACGCTTCGGGATTAACCCTCTCGTACCTAGCCAGACGGTGCCGGGCGGTCTATAGGTTTTGCCTTAACACCTAAGACGACCGGTTTGAGGCGCTTGCCTTCGTTTGAGTGGTGGTAGGGTAGAAAGATGGCTTCATTGATAAGCGTGGTTGGAGGTCCAATTATCCTTGTCGGGGTCTTTTCCACAGCCCCTTTCAGTTCGCCTGAAGCGGAGGGAGGGAAATTGAAAGGAAAAGTTAATGCGTGTTTACGTAGGTTTTATCCCTTTACAAGCTTTCTCAGCACTTAATAGGAAATATTTTATAGCGGAATTCAAGAAGAAATCTTTCCCATTGTACTCCTATTTTCAACATCCGTTATACGCGTGCGGAACATATTATATCCCTATATTTTCTTTTTTTTTCCTACCAATATTTTTTCCGAGAAAAAATATATCAGTTAAAAATTAAATAATAAACACCTGAGAAATTCAAAAAAGCGAAAAAATAAGTTTAGGTGACTATTTTAAATATTTTCATAAAAATTACTGATAAGTAATGAAGAATCATAGAAATTTACATATACTTCATTTAAATGCTCACCACAGGACCAATTATAGCATTTTTGACAATATTTTTGATTAGTTTCGTACCTGCTTCTCCCATAATCTTTCTTGTTGTTTTTTGGTCCTGTGCCGTTGATTCTAAAAATAAAGTTCTCTTCTTTTATTTCCACTGGAAGGCGGGCATTGGGCGGCACTGCATAAAATATGTATTATAATAAGTATCCAACAGAGATTTTCGATGACATCAATTCTTTTTATATCCTAAGCCATATTTTTGCTTTTAAAAATTACAAGGGATTAATTAAAGAGGTGTTTTGAATATTGTAAAAGTATAAAACATAATCCAATGACAGGTATTTCTTGAGACATCATTTTTCCAGCATAACGAATTTAGAACATCAACTTTTGTTTGTCATATCATAAAATCTAACAATTTCTCCTTTTTTGTTTGTTATCGCCTGTCACTTTGTATAGAAACTGAGAAATGCATTGTAAATAATTATGAAATACATTTAGCGTCAGATTGAAAGCCGAATCTTCCAAGACTTAACTTCTCGCTTCTTATTTAGTAAAAGTTCTTTGAGTAATCTCCGTTTATTTAAAGGAATTACATGGACACAAATTATTTTATATCTCTGTTAAAAGTTTTTTAGAAAGTGTGACACTAGAAAACCAATTATCCGATTTTAACCCTCACAGGGGATGTGGTTTCGACCAAGGCTCTCTAAGAAAAGGTGAGGAAAATGCACTAGGAAAAAGTAATTTGGCGCCCCGTCAGAACCATAACCAAGAATTTTAAAGCCTATATTCCAACGAAAATGTCTACCTAATAGAGTAATGGCGGAACAAAAAAAAAAAAAAAAGTCACCTGTTCTCCGATTATCTCTTTTCAATTTTATTGATCTTTGTCTTTTCAAAACAAGATTTTGGAAGAGAGCTTCTATAATGCGTGTTATTCTATTACAAGAATAGTTTATAATTTGTGCACTGATTGAATGTGTATGAATATTTTTTGAAATGATATAAATATGTGAGCAACATTACAAAATATATGGCTCTAGTTACAAGCCCTTACCATAGTTTTACTTTTAATATATTTAAAATTATAATTAATTTTTTTCACTCAAAATTAAAATAAATCAATATAGTAAATTTTTAGGCGCCTTTGGATCAATGGTGTGCATTGGATAAGATAGCTCAGGTTCCTACAGGAAACCACCTGTTTAAGAATTTGTAACATAAGCAAATTACCACTTTATGGTAATTTATTTGATGAAAATATTCTTTCCGATATTCAATAAGGCCAACTTAAGGCAACAATAGTCATAATCCTCTTTTCCATGGTTTTATAGAGGAATAAAAAATTTTTTCCCAAAGGAAAAAAAATCAATTTTTTTTTTAAAAATAAATTTCTCGAAAATGGGATTAGTTACCAGGTCAAAACTTTAATTTTTTTTCTTCTGTATGCTCTTTTATTTGCAAAATTAACGAAACCGAAAAAATCAGAACAAAATTCTGAAGCTTATTGCAAATTATTGAGGGGGTTTCGACGAGAACCATGCCCGCGTAGAGCCAAGATTTCCGCGCTTTGATTGTTTCGCCAATATAATGCAATATGTTTGTTATACAATTGCTGAGATCATCAATTTGGAGAGCAAGTTGAAAGAATTTAGAAATAAGCACAGATGTTCGCACTCTCTCAATGACAATTTTCAGTATCTCGTTTGTAGTTTTTGACAAAGGAACGAAGAAATACTCTTTTATGAAAGAAAGCCGATTACAACTGATAGTTGTAATATCGAAAGCTAACTCTCGAGTTGCCGTTCGACCCTCGCGGAAGAACTGCGAGGAAATCAATCAAAGTAGGACGCTGACAGCGTTATTACCTTGAATTGCGGGGAGTGTGATGGTGAGGTGAAGACCTCGCACAATGGAAGGGTCCATTTCAATGTACCATCCTCTCTAAAACCTTTGGTTTTAAAGGGGCTGGGAGGAAAAAGTTCCCTCGGAATTAAAGAGTTAATCTCAAATGGCTTTAGAATGGTTAAATGATTAAATAAATTTGTCAAATAAATAATTAAATAAATTTGAAAAAAGACTGGTGAAAGTTGATTTCTATTACACAAACTAAAACCTCCTATTTTTTAAAAACAAGTTTATGATGAAAAAAAATATATATTTAGCAAAATGAATCTCGTCTCGTAGAAAAAATACGACCAAGACTACTGAAATAACCGTAAAAAAAATTGGTTTGGCCATTTGAAGCACATATATGCACATAAATTGTTTTCTTAAACATTGACTATCTAAAGAGACTAAAAGGTAAGAATATCTAAAAAGGCTAAGAATGATAGAAGCAATTTAATTGGTGTGCGCAAGTGCAGCATCATCCAGGAAAAAATTGCCAAGTATAAAATAAATAAAAATATTAAAAAAGGGGAATAAAAAAATAAAAAAGTGGAGGGTTTTTTAAAGTTACTAAACATATTTCTCATTTTGTTATTTTTATAATTCTGTGTCTTTCAATTGTTTGTCTTTTTTTTCAAATGAAAAAAAAAGTAAGTGAAGGAATAAACAAAATTTTTTTTGAAAAAGGAGCAAGCACACCATCACTCTTTTTAACAAAAATTGCTGTTTAAAAATATTAAGTATTTCATTATTTCTAGGTTTTAATAATTAATGTTCTGACTAAGTAATCAAGAATATACATCAAAATCAAAGCGTAATTTGATATATTTCAAAACCCACCCTGAACATGGTTGTGCAGATAGGTTCTTAAAAATTCACAGTTCTAAGAGATATTTTGCTGGCCTTTGGTAAAAAGATTAACACCCCAAAAAAAATGTCCCTTAACTCCCCATAGATAGTTCGAGTGATTTCTTTAACACTTGACCAATTTCTTGTTCTTTCTCTATAAAAAAAGTCCATTTTCCACTGAATTACCGATACGCAAAGTGTATGAGAATAAAAGTCCCTGTTTTTCTTTCAGACTTCTTTTGTAAACGTTAGTTCTGATATACTCTTTTTCTACCGTCAAAGTCACAATCTTCTTAATTTTCGTCCCTCTACTAATATTTTTTGAGCTTTAAACGCAACTTCTTGGCTTTCCCACCCTTAGCAAATTTTCTCGCAACACATTTCCTAAACGATTCTCATTTTGTTCGTTTCGCAAAGCGGAATGAATAGAAACAGAATTTTCACCTTCAACTACAAGAAATGGAATTTGGAAAATAAAAGATCTAAAATCTGTTTACCAATCTACTTTACTTTTTGTCCATGCTAATAATCAATTTATGGTGAAGATCATACACATAATTATTTTATACTAGTAATTCTGTGAACATATATCACGTCCCCAAAAAAAGCTAACATCTGCTCTTTATCGCCGACTTGAAAGGTTCAACCATTTTTTTTTTTCGTTCAGATACGAGTTATTTACACAAATCTGTTTTAAAAGGTGGATTCCTTATATAGGAACTCTACCTATTGCAATAGTTCTCAACCCCAGAACCACCTTTCGTAAAAAAAGTTTATATATATATATATATATATATATATATATATATATATATAAACGCTTTTTCCCATGTTATCTTGCGAATGATAACTGGGTAATTTTATTCCTTTGATCCATGATGGGATATATTTTTGTAAAAACTGTAAAAATAGTAAAAATCTCGGTCGAGTTTGTAGATGGGCTATCCAACGCAAAGGGGGTGGAAATGGTGGGGTTTGGAAATTTTCATTTTCCATAATTCCTTTACAATTGAAAATAGAAAGAAAATTCGAATTAGGCGAATTATTGCCTTATCATAACGAACAATTTTTACCTTTAAACTCTTTTGATAGCTACAATTGCTTCGAAGTTATTAGCTGAAAAGTGATTTTTCCACCCTTCCCCTCATTTTCCCCCATCTTAAAGTACATTTCAACCTATGCATGTTACCCCTTGTTGGAAAGCTCTCGTCATTTGCAGTCTCTTCTATCCACTTTCAATCTGACAGCTCTACTCCTTATGAGAATACAAGGCGAAATGTTCTTTTCTTTATTATTAGTAGTAGAAATGTATACGTATAACGCATTTGCTAATGTTATCTTGTGAACACGATAACAAGAGTAAGTTTGTTTAGATTTTAACTGGCGAGGTATATGTTGTATGGACTGTTTCAATCTGGGCCGAGTTCGTAGATGGGCTATCCAGCTCAAAGGGTGTGGAAAGGGTGGGGGTTGAAAATTTCAGTTCCTCATAATTCCCTTACGTTTGAAAATAGAAAGAAAATTGAAATTAGGTGAATTATTACCTCATCAGAACAAACAACTTTTGCACTGAACTTTTTTACAGTTACAATTGTTTAGAAGTTATGAGTTAAAAAGCGATGTTCAATTCCCCCCCTCCCGTAATTTATCTTTTCCCCAATGCCCCATTACGATTGAAGATAGAAAGAAAATTTCAGTTAAGAGAATTATCACCTTATCATAACAAACTACTTTTATATTGAAAGTTTTTTGATAGCAAGAATTTCATAGAAGTTATGAGCTGAAAAGTGATTTTTACCCCCCTCGCACTTAGAGTGCGCTTTAACCTATGCATGTGACACCTTGTTGAGAAGCTCCCATCAGACGCATTCACTTCCACTTTTTATACGGTAAACAAGCTGATATATCCGGCTGTGCTCCGGATGAAACTACTTTCATGTCTAATATTTTTAATGTAAAAACTGTTATTGTTTAAAAATTATAATACACAAATTCCTTTTCAGATCTGAAATGTTTTTAATTAAAATGGTAGTATCAATTGAACCAGACAATTTTTAAAAACAACCTTATAGCTGATTTTCTCCATAAATTATTATATAGGTACTTCGAATTTCGTTAATAATAATTAAAGTAAAAAAAGGTTTTAATGAATATTTTGAAACAACTAAATCAAATAGTTAATTATTCATTAATTTAAAGCATGAAAATAAATCAAATCAAATGTTGGTCCTGATATAAATTGTTAATCGTCTGCTTTTAAAATTTTCTTTTCTCATTCGTCCAGAATTCTATTAATGTATTCTGGCAACAATTCTTCATATTATTTTTGTTCTTTAACAGTAAAGATTATTGTTAGGAATTCTGTATAAAATTAATTTTGAAAAAATATTAAAATGAGAGAAAGAAATTGTATGGAAATGAAATTTTTGTCACTGGAAAGCTAATTTTTTTGAAATTTAATATTATGTAAAAATAGTTTCTTGAGATAATATTTTTCAAAGATATCTCGGAAAAACGTCTTGATTAGTTTTTAATTAACTGAAAATTTAACTAATTTTTGGGCTTTGAAAAGTTGAGAGTGACCTTTCTTCTGCCTTAAATAAAAAGTGTGCAAAGTGTACTCTCCTGATGGTTTTTAGCAAGAAATTGCTTAAAAAATTTTAAAGAAATTTTTAAAAAATTGTTTTTGACTTGCTTGACATGGTATGGAGTGCTTGTCAATTTTTTTTGCTTGTGTTAAGGTTTGATTTTACTGTTGATCTGATTTTTTTAGGGTGTTTAAATCTATATTCAGAACGCTGTGTCCAGAGGGCTATGGTACTCCTGTTATCATGGAAGCGTTATTTAGTGTTTTATTTATTGGTCTTAGATTTTTACCTTTCACCTTTTTCTTCTTATTTTTTCTTTTTCTTTTTTTTCTTGGTTATTTCATTTGCTTTTATGCTGTTATCCGCTCTACTTCTTTGCCCTAACAGATTTTAAGCCTATTATGTATGTGGTAATTTTGTTTTTACTTGTGGTTTTATATATTAAGTGAGAACATTTCCATTATAATCAAGTACTCCCCACACCAGGTGGGTTGAACATTTGTGACCAGTCTTTCTCCCCACTTGTGTGGGTGAACAATTGTGTTTTATAACTAAATCTGTTTTAATTCACTGCCCCTGTTTAGGGCATAGCGTGTAAAATAAATTTAGCGTGTTGTCCCTCCACCGACCGTTAGTAGGCCTTACACGCGTTCGTATAGGCTGATCGGCGTGGGTCTAAAACAAAAAAACTCCACTACATGCCCCTGGGTATAGAATCATTCATTGAGATCCCTGATCAGTTGAATGGGCAAGGAGTGGAAAAAGCAAATGTTTTGAATGGTTCGAATTGTATTACAAATGCATCCATAACAAAAAGGAAGGTACACAGCATGAAAAATATCATTGAGAATAAAAAAAGTATAGGAAAAAGGGAAAACAAGTGAAAAAATAATTTATGATAACGAAAATAATAAAAAAAAACAGAAAAAATGCAAGCAGAAAAAGCTCAATAGGTAATAAAAGCAACACAAAAAAGAATACATGCACAGAACACAAAAGAATATGAAAACGAGACCAAGATGTAAGCGAACGAGAGATGTAAGTAGATCAAAAGGTGAACATGCTATTCACAGAACATAAATGAACATCTAACATAATAAAAAAATACAATGCATACAAAAATGTTTAAAAAAATTTAATAATAATGTTAATGATAATGATTTTCAAATAGCATGTCAATGGTCTAACAAAACTGATGTCGTAAAAAATTGGTTGACTTTCTAATCAAGAAACTTGAAGAGCTGGCTGTTGTTAATATGGCGAATGAAGCATTTGTTTTCAATATAAGAACAATTTAAAGTGCATATAATTAGTTTGACACCATCGGAGCTTCTACGAAGTCGTCCGAATTTCAGTTTTGGCAAAACGCTACCTGCCATCATAAATAGGTCATGCCGTTCGCAAAATTTTTGGCGATGAAAACTTCTAGTGTATGTAGTCCGATATATACACCGTAACCGTGTTACATATTTAAATTCAATAAAACTCGAGACGCTTTTTGCGATAAAGAAATATTTAAACGAAAATGACAATATCAACGACCTGATGTCAACAGAAAAAAACATTAAACCAAATTCTTTATTTAATGAATAAACATATCGTAAGTGAATAACTTCGAGTTTATTTAGTGATATTTTTAAAGGTGTAACGATACTACTCGAACACCCCGTACTCCACTGTTTTTGACTGGTCTTTCCTGATTGAAGAGAAACCACCTTTTCATATACAGTCAAGTACTGTCTAAAGTCTTTCAAGAGAATGACGTAAAACGTCGCATGCATTGGCACATCCAGTAAAATTTAATTTTATCATTTTTTTATACTCTCAGTCTGTTTTTGTTCCTTGTGTTTTCGACAAGAAATCCTTGTATTCTCAACATCCTAGTTTAGGCGCAACACATCCTGAAAAAGGATATTGCGATAGGGGAATTACTTATTCATTAAAACCCGAAACAGTTAACAAATAATTAAACTATTAGTATCTTAAAGAAGATTGCGATGATCCGAATATTTTAAGCCAGACTACCCTATTATTAATTCTCTTCGGTTTCTTCTTGAATTTCTTTTTTTTTCATGTGATCTTAAGAATAAATATTGAAAATTCAAGAAAATGAAGGTTGAGCTAAAGCTTTATTTTATCTCATGTATTGTTACAAAGATGTAATGTCGCTTTCCTGACTCGCTAGTCTTAGAGTTGGGGAGGGAGTTTTACAGGGATAAGCATGGAATGGCTAGGCCTGGACTCCTGACCTTGGCGGCAAACTTGGCGACTCTGGCGACAAATCGAAGATACCCGAAAATGCTATTACTTTCTTGATATTTCTGTTAGGGACCGATATCCAGGTTTTTCCTGAAAATTCTATGTGACATCACGGCGTATTGGGGAGAGTATAAAAAGACCGCGCTTGGATCACAGTGTGTTGTCTGGAACGACTTTGGAGTTTCGTTTGCAGTGCGAGCTAGAAAGCAGGTGAACTGAGCGCTATTGAAAGTGCATTATTGTCGTTACTAGTGATTTTCTGACTGTTTGTGTTGCTAAATCTGAAAGTGCTGAACTGTTATTACCTGTGAATTGTTCGTAGTTTGCGTTACTAATCTGTGCAAGATCTATTGTTCCTATTACCTATGCTAGGTGTTTTCATGAATATTTGGGAATAAACCTTCATTCTCCATCATCATGCGTGTTGGACTGTTTCTGCCATACACCCACAGAGCGATTTTTGTTACAGTACACTGTTTAAAATAATACAAAGACATCAAGGCATTGAAAAGAATTGAAATACATTCTTGCGCAACAAAATGAAATGAAATAAAACCAATTATCGACAAAATTGAAAACTTTTTTTTCGCTTCTTAGAAATTTTGGAACAGTTCTTTCTTTTCATGCAAATGAAAACTGGGAATTAAATATTGAATGGAATGCAGTCGAATGTGATTTGGTTCTGTATTGTTATATTTTTAAATTCTTTTGTAACTGTCCTGCTTATCGGAGAAAGACTAAAGTATTCCAATTTCTTTCTTTATCATATGCTTCATTTTGTTCTAGTTGGGATTTCGAAATTCCCCATTTTAAATGGTTTTCATTTAGAGAACTTCTTTGTTGTGTTTCTCGCAAAGTCATTACGGCATTCGATTCTTTCTTGAATACATTTTATTCCCGATTTGAAATATCCATTTTTCTTCTATTCATATATAATGAAATCGAGAAAGTTATCTTATTTATTTCATCCTTATTTTTATAATCTATTTATCATTTACTCTCATTGCAGTTAAATGGAAAAGATCCCGAAAAAGAAAGTGAATAGGTTTTACTGCATTATAGATCAAAAAGTTATAGCAAACATGGATGTACCGAGGAGTTGGCGAGATTAGGCGCCGCCAATGGCGTAGGCACAGGACGTTAAAAACATGGTACAGTAGTCTCGATTGTTCGAGTTTTCCATAAATCCGAGTTAGTGAAAAAAAAAATCAGTTTAGCTCCCAAATAATGACCAACACATACACAACACGTGAAAGAATTACTGCATCTGGTTTTCATTGTTGTTCATCGGGTCATATATCCACTGCGCACCCCGAAGCCACCTGCAGAAATGCCCCCTCTCAAAGAAAACGGGATATATATAAGAGCAATGTGTTTAAACAGAAAACAATTGACAAATATTTTAACATATAATTAACCTGTTGCTATCAGCAGTTACGTTATAATATGTAAGTACATTTTTCATTTAAATATACTATACTGAAATTTAAAAATTGCTTTTATTTCCATTTATTTATTTATTAAATTTTACGATTTCGGTAATTCGAGTTTTCGATAGTTCGAGGTAGGCCCGGTCCCGTCCAACTCGAATTATCGAGACTCTACTGTATAAGAATTAGTTTGGCACAATTTGCTGTGTAAATAAAAAGGAATTCAACAATAAGCCGTCAGGGGTTAATTACAAATTACGGGAGTTGTTGTTTGTTGTGCCTATAGATAGTTAGTAACGCCACTTCATTTTGCTAGTAGGTGGTTGGGTGGATGAGCATAATTTTTAATATACTACGATATGCAATTTGTTAAATATGTGTAAGAAAAAAAGCAAGATGGAGGTTTATCCGGGGAGAGGGGGATCAAAGAGGGGATGAAAAATCAACAAAAATGTAGCTCATAACGAGAGAGGACGAAGTTTTGGCAGTTTTGCCACGGCAGCGGGATCGTCTTGATAGCAAATAACATTCTCATTTAAAGAAATATTTGAAAAACGTAATTGTATTAACCTGAAATAAGTAAAGTAAATAAAATTTCACAAAGCATCTGTAAAGCATGAAACATTTTTTCAAGGGGCTGTAGGACCTTAAACAACAGAAAAGCAAATCAAAAGCAATGAAGGGCGACTATTTATAACGTAACTAATACTGGAAGGATCTGATAGATTTTTTTTACCACTGGCATTTAAGACAGGTTCCTTCATAAATATGAATTTTCAGTGTGATAGTTTTAAGCATTGCAAATTTACGTATAAAGTAAACCAATTCTATATAACTTATCGGACATGGATTTCACTTGCGCTCAAAATTTAAAACAAATTAATGAACTCATGCAAACAATTATAAAGAAAATTCCTTTCCAAATAGAAAAACTTGACAAATCTTGCATTATGGTAAATATCCAAATAAGTGTTAACTACTTTTTCTGTTGTTGAAACATGAAAACATTTTTGTTCTTAATAATTGTAAGATACCAAGCACTGTAAAAAACTATAACACATAATGCTTTGATTTTTCATGATTTTCTTCATTCTATTTGTATAAACATACCAGGAAAATTTCATTGTGTTAGGATTAACATTATTTTGAAAATCCTGCTCAAAAGCTCTGAAAATGTAGTTTTGAGATACAAACGTTTAGAGTAAAGATGTCCTAACCAAACATCTATATGTATGGATATGGGTTTTTGACTATATCTTTTAAACTATTTAAAGTACACACGCAGATAGGGCGTATCACGGAAAACGATTTTTTGAAATTCAAAATTCTAAATCGATAACAACTTGTCACTATGGTCACATATCTACCGAAATAAGTTTTAGACAAATTAATAGGCCTAAAGTTTGGAAATTTTTGTCAAAAATGTACATTTTCAATTTTTTAAAACAATATGAAAACAAAAATTTGCTTTCTATTTAAGTACAAAAATGTGAAGTCTAGTATGTTAATTAACAGTAAAAAAATATTATATCTGTCATGTAATATTTAGGTCTCCTGGAATCTAATGAAAAACTTAATTTTTCTGCCAAATACGTATATTTTTCAATTTTCAACCCATTCTTTAAATTAATAACAATTCTGTTATTTTTAGTCTATGTAGCAGTAAAGCTTTTGAAATAGCGAAATTATCCCTAGATGAAATCGCAAATACCGCAAAACTCCAGTAAACCGAATTCGGGTTAATCGAAACCAGGGTTATCCGAAATGCTTCGGAAATCGCAAATTCAGAAAACACGTACTATATTGTAAGGTAATAATTGCGAAGGCAAGACTTTTTTGCAAGTATATACCCACTTTTTTTCTTTTCAGTCTTCCCGAAAATGTCAATGATTAATCTTAGAATGCTAAAATTAATATTAATGTGTATTAACAATATTAATTACGAGACTGTTTACCTATGCTTATCAGGAGCATTGCTCCCGAACTCGCAGGTGAGAATATTGCTCCCGTTGGAGGGTTAACTTTGATAAAGAACACAAGTGTAGCCTACAAAGAGAGTTTTGAATTCGTCTGACACTTAAAACATTTCAGAATTACATACTGTAATTGGATACATGATAGTAATATTCGTTCATGGCTTAGCCGAAAGAAATCGTTATCCGAAACGGCTCCACCTGCTTAGTTGGGTTAACCGGAGTTGTACTGTATTCAGTTGTCATGTCGCTTCTGCTGGAGAATATGGCGGTACAGCCATTTCCAATAGAGCAGGAGCTCAACTAGCAAGTGCTGTTTGCAGGATTTAAACGTTGTAAGCCAGAAAATCAGCAGCGGTAATAGATAAATCGAAAATTTTTCGGCAAAATGTGAAATACCGTCAATATTCAAATAGAACCTCGTAAAAAAATTGCACTCTATTTTTATGCTTAAAAATATGAAACAATAAGTAAAGAAATTGTAAGTGCTAAATCTGACAGGGCAATTGAACAAGAACGCATATGTTTGGATAAAGAACCAGATTTTTGACACGTATCCCCAGATAGTGGCTCTGGGAAAGATATAGTATCATAAATACTAATATTTAGGGAAGAAAACTGCATAGATGAGAAACGTATTAAAGCTTTTGGCTTTCATGCAACGAAACAGTATACTGGAGCCTCCGAAGGATCAATTGAATAGTTCAGAAATGCTTTAAGGTATCCGAACACGCTCGGAGCAATTTTTTAAAAAAAATGTTCTATAGAAACACCATAATATGTTTTTTAGATTTGAACTCTATAAAGATTAATAATAGAGTATTATTTTTGAGTATAAATTATTATGAATTTTCAAAAAACCTAAATTTGCACTGTTCTTTAGAAGAAATTTTCAAAAACTTCAAACATGCTAGAGGTCAAACTTTTGTAATAATTCAAATCAAACTATTACTAAAATAAACTACATACTATGGACTAGTGCTTGTAATAGAATCCTAACATTCTTTGGATAAATAAAAATTTTAGAGCTAATCGCACAATCATTATAAGATTTGCAGCAAATTTTTTATGTCATTTTTCAAATAAAAGACCATAACTAAAAAAACATTGTTACATTGTTCTAGTACATTCACTAGAGAAACATTTGAAGAAAGTGTTCACAAAATTTCAGAACAATTGAATGATAATATCTTGAGTTATCTTGTTTGAAGTGTGAAAATTATGCATTAAGTCTAGTTTCTAGAAAAATCAAATTTTAGTTTTGCCACACGCTTAAATTAAGTATCTAAACTTTAAAAACATTTATATATATATATAAATAAAACTATACTAACATCATATTAATTTGAAAAAATGCAGTTTAAAAGAATTTTTGACAACTTTCGGTTACTTAAACGCCCATTTCCGGTTTTCGGTTTATTATAAAACAATATCTCGTCTTCTAATTAACGTACCGACAAAAGTAAATATGTTTTAGAAAGGTAAATGAATGAGCCATCCAAATCATCAAAAATTAAAAAATGGGAATTTTGGCCAAAAATCGACTTTTCAACGTGTTCGGATAGCTTAAAACATCCATTAGAAGCAGTGGTTCGTTTGTTTCATTTATTTTTAGAAGATGGTCTTAAGATGCATTCAACTTTACAGAGAATGGCTATTATGGAACTTCTTGTAGGCTACACTTATGTTCTTTATCAAAGTTAACCCTCTGTCGGGAGCAATATTTGTACCGGTGAGTTCGGGCGCAGTGCTCCTGAGAGGCATAGGTAAACAATCTCGTAATAAATATTGTTACTATCCATTAATATTAATTTTTACACTCTAAAATTCATCACTGACCCTGTTTGGAAAGCTTAAAAGAGAAAAAGTGAGGATTTCGTTGCAAAAAAGTCTTGCCTTGGCGATTATTGCCCTTCAGTACAGTACGTGTTTTCTGGATTTGCGATTTCCGAAGCATTTCGGATAACCCGGGTTTCGGTTAACCCGAGTTCGGTTCACCGGGGTTTTATGGTATTTGCGATTTCACCTAATGATGTTTTTGGTACTTGAAAAAGATTTACTGCTATGTAGACCAAAAATAAAAAAAAATTGTTTTTAATTTAAAGGATGGGTTGAAAATTCAAAAATATGCGCATTTGGCAGAAAAATTAAGGTTTTCATGTAGATACCGGGAGACCTAAATTATACATGACAAATATAATATTTTTTTACTGTTAATTAACATACTAAACTTCACATTTTTGTACTTAAATACAAGGCAATTTTTTTCAATTGAAAATGTAGGTTTTTGACAAAAAATTCCAAACTTTAGGCCCATTCCGGGAGACATAAATATTTTTCAATTTGACTAAAACTTCTTTGGTAAATATGCAACCATAGTGACAACTTGTTATCGACTTAGAATTTCGAATTACAAAAAATCGCTTTTCGCGAATACACCCTGATGTGTAATAACTTAAAATCTAAAACGATTGAAATTTCAAAGAAAGAAAAAGAAACTTTAAATCTCCTATAGCTCTTAATTCAATAAAAAATATTTTTATGTTCATATTTTATTTTATGTTGAATACTTTTTTCATATTGAGTTCAATCTTCAAAGCAAACATTTCAATTCCTATACTCCCTTAACTTCAAAGTTTCAAGGTGAAAAGTTAAAGCTTCGGATCTTGTTCTTTATGTTGAAATTTGAACGACTATGTGGCGTGGTATACATTTACTCCGGAAAGGGTTGAGGATCCTCACGTTCCAGTGGTATGGAAATCTGGGAAGTGGAGTGCTATTTCAGGTGCAATCTCCATAAGATTATGATTCAAGGTTCTACAGGTAGTGCTTTAAATTCATGAAGACTCTGGAAACGTGAAATTCAAAATTAAAATATTATGGAAATAATTACAATGGATTAAATAGAAAACGATCGGGTAAAAATAAAAAAAATTAAAAGCAAGAAACAGCAGACATTCAATACTGTTTACAAACCTCCCAATTAGTACCAGTTGCCCTACAATATTCTACGATATCTTTACGACATTGTGCAGCATTCAGAATATCGTAGCAACATCGTGGAGATATCGTAGAATATCTTGTGCTAATAAGGCTATTTCGCAATAGCATCCTCTTGAAAATAGGCCCAAATATATTAATTCATAACTATCATATCATATGTATCTAGGAGGGCTCTTGCCCCTGCTCACTAACGCTTGCAACACCCCATAAGGATTGCGTAGTAGCCTTCCTAGATTTACTATGCAAACCCTTCTGGCTTCGCTCGCTGCAATGAGAACATTGAGCATCCTAGCAAAAAATATTTGTGGTCGATCTTAATAGATTTATTTCCAAGCTCGCCCCAAGCGTTAAACACCTCGCCAAAGGAAAGAAGTTTCAGGATTTAAAATATTTTATTCCTATTTTTTATTGTGTATTTGTAGTAAAATAAGTGCATATTTAAATATTTTTCAAATGTTTAATTTATACTCAATCTTTTTTCAAAGAAATGCTATTCCAAATAATTTATGTTTTTTTGTCATTTCTAGGGAACCAATTATTTTCTGTAAAATTAATAAATATTTTCTTAAATTTCTGAATATCTTTTCTTCCCGACTTCAATGCTTTGAATTTGAAATCACGTGATCCATCGCTTATAGTCGAATAACGCGTATTTTGAGAGCCTCACAAGAGAATGCTATTTATAAAAGGACTGAATTATATGTTTCAAAACCAACCCAGGTCGAAGCATGTAAAAGCTGCACTGATTGCTTAATATAAACTCTTTTTGTCGAAAAAAAGATGGAAATAACTCATTTCGTAATAATTGAAGTTATTTTATTCTTATTTCCATTACAACTGGATGCAAGCCAGTTTTTTCAAACTTTCTTCTTTCAATATCTGAGATTATATTCTATACCTTTATTCTATTCTGATTTTTTGCCAGCTAAAAATATATATTCAAACAGATACGTGTACAGAATTTCTCGGAAATTGAAAAAAAATGAAAACGAAATAATTGCTTTTCTTAAGAAAATTTTCACATCAGTCTCCAGGAACGTAATAGATTGCTATGATGAATAATTTAAAAACTTTCTATCATTATTATCCTCACGATTTGGAGATACTTTTGAATATAATTTTTGGCAGAATGGCAAAACATTTAATGAATTGTTGATAAAAAAAGAATACAAAGTTGATCAAATATTAAAAATATGTCACAGCATAAGTCAGTGTTAGAAGATTCCACAATGTTGATTCTTTCATTAAATGAAAATTGACACAGGGGCATTTCGATTTGGCGTTCCTGTTTCGATAACGAGAAACGTCGCCAATAAAATGGAGCCAAGTGATAATAAAGCATTAATTGCAACAGGAAAAATATTGTTTTCATTGTTTGTAAAAAAAATATTCTTAAGATTGGCTTAAAGCATTTATTAGAGAATAATTCTGATACTCTAAAGTTGGATAAAAACTGAAAAGACTAATGCCAAATGCATATAAGTGTAATTTAAAATGATAACAATATAATGCGCGTAGTAAAAGCATTCAAAATTCTATCCTGATACACTCTCAAACTAGTTTGGTGTGTAGTAATGGAAGCCAGGAGCCATTTACCTTTCTTCCTGGTCATAGTCATATTACTAAAGCCCAATATTGAAAGGTTCGTCCCCAAATCCCTCTCATACTGTTGCAAAACTGGTTATAATAGTACTAAACTAGACTGTTCTAGAATTTAACCGAAATAATATTTGGAATCACATCCTACCCTAGACAACCTTAGGAAATGAAACGTCAGAATGTAGAATCACGCGAATTGATGTGCATTTCTAATCCATCTGCAAACAGTGTTGACGTCTACATGCAGTCAGCTACATCCAAGTTATGAAATGACATGCTTTGCGCAGATCAAATTCGGATTTAACGCCTCCAAAGTGAATTCTCGCGGTAACATTTGCTTAGGATTGAAGATCGATCGATATGAATTTCGTTTACAAAGGTAATGCCTGTGATTTAATCTTTAATGGACTGCCCTGCACACTGAAATTCACTCTGCTTCTTAATGGCCTGTGGAAAACTTGTTATTACGTTGACTCGATGATAATTGAATGAACTCGCTGACTAATGTCAGTGTCCGGCTGAATTGTAGCAGAGGCGTCTGTGCTTTCATAAATTTGCATAATTTGGGGAAAGAGTCTAACTTTAAAATGCGGAACTTGATTTCAGTCTTTAAAGGGTATCATAGAAAATGAAAACCCTTGCTAATATTGTTACGAAGATGTAAAGTTGTTTCCCTAACATGCTAATTTTATGGCTGGAAACACAGTTTTACAGAGGCTTTACTTGGAGCAAGGTAATGATCTCCGAACTTGGCGGCCATGTTACACAGCACAAATTTCATAAGACTACCTTAGAAATTAACCAATACTAAACTCTTAAATAGGGATTTCACTGTTCTTCTTTATTTAAGAGTATTTTAGAAATTCGCCTAAAATAAGTTTTGGTTTTAATATATTCCCACGAACCCTTCCATATCGTAGCCCTAGAATGTAGAATCACACAAATCGATGTACATTTCTAATCCATCTGCAAACAGTGTTGACGTCTACTATATGCAGTCACTTCCCGCCAAGATATGAAATGGCATGTTATGCGCCGATCAAATCCAGATTTAACGCCTCCAAAGTGAATTCCTGTGGCACATTTGCTTAGGGTTCAAGATAGATCGATATGAAGTCCGTTTACAAGGTAATGTTCGTAATTTAATCTTTAATGGACTGCCCAGAACACTGTAACTCAGTGGCTTAATGACTTGTGAAAAGCTTGTTATTGCATTCAGAGGATAATAATTGAATGAACTCGCTGACTGCATGTCAGTGTCCGGCTGATCCGGAAGGTCTCTGTCCTCGTAAATTTACATAATGTGGGGAAAGCCTGAATAGTTAAATTGAATTCTAAGCCCATAAAGGTTCTCATTAGGAACATTTGAATCCATTCAAATATTTTTATAAGCCAACTGAGTTTGTTGATACATTCAAGGTATTTTAGGTAATATTTCTTAATATTTATTTTCGATTTGCTTCAATGTTGTTTCGATTTTGAAGGAATAGTTTGTGCTCAAATTCGTTTATTTTAAATTGTGGAGTCGCTTTAGGACACTTTATTTTCATTAGGGATATATTTATTGGAAAATGACTATGAAATTAAAGAACTTTAATAAATCTGAAGTGGTCTGCAGAGCTGTAAGACTTGGCGACGTTTGGCGACGATTTATCACTAAATTTTATCTGTTTCTGCGCCGTTGAATGGCCTATCTTCCTCTTGACAGTCGTTGAAATGGTTTAAAATAATCTAAAATAGTGATATTCAAAGCTTCATAACTCGGTTAGTTTTAATCTTAGAAGAGTGGAGCTTTTTTGTTTAAAATGTCAGTGTGTCGAAAATATTTTACTAAATATGATTGCCGGAATTGTGGGATTGAATAAAATTTTAGACTTCACGATTTTTTTCAGAATTACCTTTATTAACTCAAATAACATAAAACAAAATTATTTACGTTATTTAGAATGTTTTTACAACTGGAAGTAAATGCTTATATCTAATCGTTTAGATATTATCCATTGGGTCATGATTAGATTAGATATTTGGCAGAGATTAGATTAGATATTTGGC